>JAQGBH010003346.1:0-20199 GCA_034698265.1 Sminthurinus aureus | reverse complement strand
GACAGACGGACGGACAGACAGACAGACAGACAACATGATAGAATAAGGGGAGCTCGCTTCGCTCGCTCCCTAATAGGAAAATGCATACATTTGGACTGGATAGATCTATTTCCAATCCTATTTGTTCAATAGGTATTGACAACAATAGACAATAGACAAACTCAATAACCGAGTATACATCTCTAATCCATCTACACACATGAATACGGGGTTGCGTCGAACGGAGAATTTTTCAAACGAGAAAGTGTAAAGTGAAAGTTGGAACTGGAACTGGAACTGGAAGTTGCAGCTGAAACTACTAAATTGAAAGAAAAGTGAAGTTGAGGCTGGGAAGAAAACTGTGTGCGGAGAAACTCTAGAATGTGAAGTCTAGAATGTGGAGTCTCATTTACTCTAAATTTTAGTACAAGTTGGGAGTGGAGAGGGAAAAGAAATGAGGGCATTCATTTGTTTTTGGATGTGAAACCCTTTTCCGTTTTCACATCCAGAAACCAACCAGTAACCAGCCAAACATGTTTTTCCCTGTACTGTGATGTGCTGTATTGATATTGATATTGATATTGAAATTGATATTACCCCGGCCATGGCCATCGTCATCCTCATCCTCTCTCCTCCTCCTGCATTTTCTCTCCTGTAATGAAGCTTAATGAAACCCTGTGTAATGGCTAATGAGACCTGAGCAAATGACACACTAATACCTACAAATTTAGCTCTCTTATCCACACTAGGATTTGGAATCTAGACTGGATTCCAAGTCCTTAATTTCCTCGGCACCCCTCAATTTAAAAATCCTTTCAATTAGACCACCCACAAATCCAAATCCAAATCTAAACCTCACCTTTAATTATTATTGTACACGTGTTAAAAATAAAATTCCAAATTTCAGTGATGGCACTAAATATCCGTAGTCCATAGTGCGTACCATTGTGTCATTTGTGTATGATGCTTTGGAGAAAGTGAATGGGCCGGAAAAATCTTGAATGGGTTGTGTATAAGAGAGTACAAGAGAGTACAAGAGTAAAACGGTCGGTGGTACACACAACAAGGAAGAGAAAGCGAGAGGGTATATAAAAACGGTAGGTGTTTAGTGTACAGTTTAGAGTACAAAGAGAGGGGCAGGAAATAGAAGAAGGAGAAAGTGAGAGGAAAGGATTGTGTGCTTAGACGTTATTTAGTGTGGATTTAGTCTAGAATCTAGATTGTGGCAATGACTTGGTAAGCACTGAACACTGAACAGTGAACAGTGAGTGGAGAAAAGGAAAGAAAACAAGAAAAGAGGAGAATGAAGAGTGAATGAGCTTCACTTTTCTTCTTCTTCCTCCTCTTCTTGTAGATAAGTAAACACGTGTGAACAAGAAAACAAGAAAAGGAAGCTGAAAAAAGGATGAAGAGTGTAGAATGTAGAGTGAAGTGGGTCCGCAGAGAGACGCTGACTGAAATGCGAATATGTACTCGGTACATCTACGCCTAATGCTGTCAGACTGCACTGTTGACTGTCACTGGGAAATCATACTTGTCCTTGATTTCTAGTTTTCTAGTTTTATCTGTCTCTTCTCTACATTCTACACTCTACAAACAGGATAGTTATGTGTGCGTACGTTGTGCTTGTAGTTGGATATCTATTCCAGAAGAGAAGAGAACAGCATAGAATAGTGCAGAACGGGACATAGACATGGAGCCGAGAACTCACTTTTATCATCTCGTTCTTTTCTCCGCTTTCTCCTTTGAACAAATGACTCTGGAAATTTATATAGAGACGACTCATCCTTATCCGCAGGATAAATATCTCAAAGCTCAAACGGTACAGACTACAGACCAAATCTAAATATAGTGCATATGCACTATAAACAGTGTAGAATGTAGATACTACGCTCAGTCTCGATTTCTATCTCGATCTGGATCTGGATCCAAGGAAAAGGAAGCAAGGGGTTGTTGAATGTTTGCTGTTTGTCTACAAGATCCTTGATGCTCGATGCTCGATCTATCTACTCCTTCGAACCTGCCTTTCCTTTCTCCACTGCTCCATTGCTCCATACTCCATACTCCATTCTTCCAGCTGACTAAGTCTTCCAACTCCAAATCCAACTCGGTTGTTTGGCCGAGCTGACAGTTTCCCTTTCATTTTTCTCCGTTTCCTCTTTCCACATTTGTTGGCTTGGCTTGGATTGGATTGGGTTTGATGGGGAGATGAAAAGCTCTTGACTCTTGAGGAAGGAGAAAACAAGTCAAGTCAAGTCAAAGTGTACAGTGTAGACATCTTATCGCCTCTTGACATTGATATCCTCCAACATTGGACATTACACAAGTCGTTTTTTCCATTTTCTTCTCTGTTTTCATCGTGCTCTGTCCGTCTCCGCATCCGTTTCCCTTTCATTTGTTCTTGTTCTACATTCTACATTCTACAAATAGAGACACTGATGTGCAATGCGCATTGAACACACAAGAAAACTCCTAGTTTCCCTTAATTCTTTAATTCTGGAACAGTAATTTGAGGAATGATGAACGCTGAATAAATGGACAAGCGGAAATGAAAATGAGTGTGATTTGATTTGTGATGGGATTGGTGACACACATAACGTTTGTCACCCTTTGATATCTTTGGATTTAGATCTTGAGACTTGAGACAGTGTAAATCAATACATTTGTATGCAGTTATGACAGTAATTGAGCAAAGAAGAAAAAAGAATTAAGAAAAACTGATTCTGATTCTGGTTTTGAGTTGGTGTTGGCATTGTACAAAAGGAAAGAAAGAAACGGAGCTCTTGCAGTGGTGCGGAGTGTGATGTGGTTTGGTTTGGTTGAGGAGTGGAATCACGTTTTTCATCATTCTGGATAAACATGATGGAGCAAGTGCATCAATGATCCCATCAATTATCTACAGTCTACAGTCTACAACCTACAACTGAAATAATCACAATTTTGCTTTCTCTTTCTTTCACTTTCTCCCCTTTTCTCCTTTCTCCTTCCACTCTTTATTTCCTGCTCCTTCAACTCAAGCTCGACTCGACTCGACTCGACTCAACTCGACTCTGTTACTCAGTTGATAGTTTATTCCTTTGGCTGCCCTCACAGAAAATACTCGTAATATATCATACAACATTTTCTCTTTTACCCCTCATGCGTAATACTTTTCTTGTCTACTCTCTACTCTGTACTGCACTGGAGAAAGAACAGTAAATGTACAATCTACAATCTACCAGCTACACTTTACACTGTACTCTGCACTCTACACATTCCAAATGCCCTGTTTTTCTTTTTCTGTTGTGTATCACAAGTAAAATTTATCTGTGAAAGTACAAGCTACATTTTCCTGCTATCCGCAATTTCCACAATACACAATACACAGTACAATACAATAGGACGAGCTAAGCCTTTAAAACAAAACACTCAAACAAAAAGTTTCTCCTCTTTACAAGAAACGACAAGGTATTAGTGTAGACAGTAGAGAGTAGAAGGTACAAATTTTTTCAACCCCGGAGTAAAAAAGACAAAAACAGTAGAGAAAAGGGAGAAGCAGAAGAAGAGACAAAATACAGATGCTGTATTTTTTATTTATTTATGTGATGACTGGAAACTGGAAACTGGAAACTAATTTAGGAGACGGGAAACAATCCTTTCAATTTATCTGTTCCAGATCTGTCATTTCTTGTCAAAATATCATTTCCCATTTGCAATCTGGAATCTGGTATCTTGAATCTGGAGCTTTGGAGCCTCCACTCTCAAACTCTCAGCTTAGGTGATTTGCAAAAACTTACAGAAATTTACAGAATTTCTTGAGGATTGAATGGAAAATGGAAAATGGACAAGAGGACAGGAAATTAGAGCAACAAAATATTATATAAAAGTTTTAAACGGGGGGAAAGGAAACAAAATCCTTGTATTTTTGTCTAGATTTGAGCAGGAAAAATGAATAAAGAAAGCGGGAGAAAAAATGAATGAATTAGAAACCTGAATATTTTGAATATTTGAATTGGACGGAGCGGATGTGTGGCTAGAGAAAAAGTCAATTTGTACTTTGAGCCGACTTTCCTGCCTTTTACAGAGTTCAATTGAAACTCGAGAAATCTGAGATTGACTACAGTTTTTTCGAGTGGGAAATGCAGGTTTTGGTGCGTATATCTTGCAAGATGCGAGACTGGATACAGGATACACAGAGTGAGTTTGGAATTCGGAATTTGGAATTTGGAATTTGGGAGCGATTGAACAAAGGGAAAGATGAAGAGGAAGAGGAAGAAAAAAGGAGCAAGTGGAGCGGAGGGAAAGGCGGACAGGATCTACTCAGTCACTTACTCCTTGACTAAATGTGCCATTGGCACTGAACTTCCTACACATCAGACACTAGACAGTAGGCAGTAGACTTGAGTATTGAGTAAACTCGGTGCAAATGCGGAAGAAAAAAAGAGAAAAACTCGTTCGACTCCAATTTCCATCCGTTATTAGTTAAATTTGGCTAACATTTCCAAATGAAGGGGAAGAAACTTTTTTTTTCCTCGTGGAGGGTGAGGGATTTTTTGTTCTTGAATTCTGGATTCTAATTCTAATTTCATTCACATCCATCAATACAGTTGGATTGTGGATTGTGGAATTCTTAGGCTTGTATCTTATATCACACATACTTTCAACTTTCTCCTTTTATTTTACATATACCATATACGGAGAAACCAAAGTCAAAGTCAAAGTCAAAACGAAAGCCAACGTCAAATGGTGAAATTTGCATAGAGAATGTAATTGCTCGTTTAAATATTGACTGGGTTACATCACATTACAGCAAAGGAAAGCAAAGCAAATTGAAGCAAAGTGAACAAGAGAAATGTGCAAGAGTGAGGGAATCTCAAGTTGAACCTCCGTCTAGAAATCATGAGAAAAAGATCCCCGAGATTTTTATCCGCAACTTTTCCCTCTCTTTCACGCTCTCTCTCTCTCTTTCATTTCCCGTATCCAAATCCCTGTTCTTACTTTGTAGTGTGCAATTGCTCTTCACTCTGAATCTAGAATCTAGAATTTAGAATCTAGTACTTTGAATTCCTCTTCTTTTCTCTAGGACAAGGCAAGGACAAGGACAATTTGGTTCAAAAGCTACTGTAATTCTAAAAAGTATGAGGAAAGTAGCCGGTTGAAATGAAAAAAATATTAAAAACTCTCCCCTTTGAGACTTGTCAACTTCCGCGTCACTTTCACACTCCAACTTCAACTAGGACTCATAATATCTCCCCTTTTCTTCCCTTTTCCAGCCAAACTTTCCAACTTTTTCTCCTCTTTATTTCCAAAACAACTCGAGACTCGAGACTCGTTTCCTCAAGATTGTGGCATCTACGGATTTTTCTTGTACATTTGTATATTTGTATGGAAAGGGGAGACAACTGGAGGTAGAACCCAAATTGAAAAAATTAACTTGTCCTCTGTCCTCAATAAGCAGTAGTGTAAACTGTAAACTGTAAACACTGTATATTAGAAACTCTGGCTTTTTGTAAAGAAGCAATTTTTTCTTTGAATACAAAAATTTCAAATTTACATGTCAAATTAAACAGCTCAACCTGAAACCTGGAGCCTAGCTTCAGAATTTGGATTTGGTTGCTGATTTGGTCTGGTTCTTATTTATGTTGAATTTATTTTGTCCAAAGGCAACAGAACTGGCTTTATTTTTAAACTGGGTTCAGTTTTTTAAATTTAAAAAGTTTCCTCGCAGACTACTGATAAAATTTTACAAATTGAAAAAATTAGAGAAAATCGACGGAGGTCTTGAGTTCAGCATTCAACATGTAGTCCAAAAGTCTCAAGTTGTAAGTTATGTAATGCTGATCTGAATCTGTAGGAAATGAATTGATTAGTTGAGAGTTTAGAGCTTAGACTTTCGACACTCGACATGTTTTAAAAGTCAAAGTCGCTTTCGTATTCGTATTCGTGTTTGTACTTTGTTCTCCTCATCTTCCTCTGACTTTCTTTCTGACATTCTGACATCCATCAACACATTCCGCAAGAGGTTAAATAAAATTTGATTGGCCAAGTTGTCCAATGAAAAAACGTTATGATTGTTTTAATGTTTGTGTGATTCACTCCAATTTTTAGATTCCTTTCTGGAGACTGGCAAGTTTCAAGAGGAACCACAATTTGAGCAGAATATACGAAATGTGACGGTATGCCAATATTTTTACCTTGAAGCATCTGTAGAAAATCCAGTGTAAACTGTAGACTTTATATTGTATATAGGTGCATTACATATGAAAATCCTAAACTTTCGCTGTATAAAACTAGTGATTTTTCTGTTTTTATTTAGGTTCCAGCAGGTCGAGAGGCAATTCTGTCCTGTGTCGTTTCTAACTTGGGGAAATACAAAGTAAGCAATCAATTATCAATTTTTTCCCTTGGACTTAATTTTTAAGTCTCAAATGCCAAGGTCAAGATTAATAACCGTTCCTTTTTTGTTTTACATCGTATTTGAGTTTTTGATCTGTCCATCTACAAATTTTTTTAAAAACTAGTCCGTTCTTGCAAGCTGCTAATTTTTCATCCGTACGGACGATTATTTTTTGATTTAGAGATACTGAATGAACTTGGAAACATTTACAGAGGAACTTAAACGACAAAAAATTAAGTAGAGGAATAAGGAATATAAAATCTGAATCGATCTTTCGATTAACCTTTTTCTGCATTCCCAATTTTTAATTTTACGTCATCTCCTTCACTGCTTTCCCTCCAATTCCTTAGTTCAATAGAGAGGAATAAAAAGCGGCTTTTGCATGAGCAATGAATAAAATGAACACTAGAAAAAGATAGAATTTTGTCTGTCAAACGGGTCTGTGTTGTAAAAGAGAAAGCAAAGGAACAGCGAAAGAGACGGGGAAAGTCGGACTTGAATTGAGTGAAATGTTCTGTATTCTGTACGGAGCTTGTTTTATGTGACAAAAATTCATTGTAATCGGTTACTGCTGTAGGCCATAAAATCCTTAGTTTGTCACTCGACTCTCGACTCTCGGCTCTCGACACTAGACATAGAAAAATGTACACATGTAAAATGTACACTGAACATTTTCCATTGTACATGTACAAGTTGAGTGGAAGTTGAAAGAGAAAGTGGTGAAAGTCGGAGGAAGAACCAAAGTTGAATTTCATTGTATTTTATTCCCCTTTCTACAGCCACAACATTTGACTACATTTGAGAAGAGTACAAAACAGCACAATACAAAAGAACAGAGCTATGGATTGTCCATATCGATTCACATACTGAACCGAATTGAATTGGCCTGCACAAAACAGAATACACAATACAGAATACAGAACATTTCATGTCCTTGCACATAGATTCTGTTGTTTGTCCTGTTTCAAAGCAAACGCTTCATATTCCTTCCCCCCTCATTTTATCTGCAACCAGAACAACCTCAAATTATACATTGTTCTTCACCCACAGTCCACAATCCACGGCCGTACATAAATATTCACTTTAAATTTCCGTGTACATTTATTAGCAAGTCCGTTTTGTCTCAAACATGATAATTCCAAATACCGGTGATGGTGATGGTGATGGTGATGCGTGAACAGAACACTGTTGTCCACCTCCTGCCTGACTCTTTTTGTATTCTGTATATATATTCCAGTTTCCGAATTCAAAACCCCTAAACTCTAAACTTCTATTGTGAACTTGATCTCTCGCTCTCTTTCTCTTTCTCTAAGCAGAATTCACAACACAAATATTCTAGATTCTAGATTCTAGATTCTAGATTTTGGTGAATGAAGCCATGTAAAGGACGGTCGTCGGAGCATAAATATGAAATGTGAAAAACTGGGGGCGAGGCTCTAGTGTTCTGGAGTCTCGATTCTGGAATACTGGAATACTGGAATAGTAGAATACTGGACTACACTTTAACTGCGAAGCTACTTTCTCTTCCTGCAGGACGAATGTCTGTAGTCTGTAGTTTGTAGTTTGTATCATTCTCAGTATTAGCCTCACATTTGGCTTCCGCTTTTCGCATTTCAATTTTCAATGGAACAAGTCCAGTTACCGAGTTTTGAGCAACGGTTTTTCCAGACCCAACCACAACAAAAGAGAACACAACCGACGCTTTCACACCAACATGAACCTATAAAAATATCCATGTCATGTGAAGGCGAGAATCAAAGGGCAGCCCACACCAAAAACCAAAAACCAAAAACAGAAACCGAAACCAACACCAAAACCAACATCAAAATTCAAAACCAAAAGCAAAAGCAAAAGCGTCTAAGCCACACAACAAAATGTATAAATGTAAATGTACAGACCAAGTCCATTCTATTCTATTGTATTTTCCGCATTGTGTTTTACATGTATTTTATGCCTTATGCCTTATTCGTCCGCCTGCTTGGAAATGTAAAACATTTTTTGTTGGTTTTTCCTATTGCTGTTTACTGTTTACTGTCCTGTATTTACTGTGTACTGTGTACATTTAAAAAGCCAACAAGCACAAACTGAAGCTCAAACTCAAGCGACAAGTGAACAACAAAGCGTGTAAAAATTGTACATTTATTTACACTGAATGTTTTCAGACTACATTTTCCACGGAATGGAATGGATGAGAATTCAAAAGGTGGAGGATAAAGGGAAAGGGAAGATTATGTACATAATATTATGTGGAGAAGAGAGAGGGGAGAGGGAAGGACGTTACGACCGTTTTATGGACCCAATGTGAACATTTCTTTTATTGAGTATCCTACAGACTCTAGAATCTAGACTCGAGACTCGAGACTCCCGCTCACTCAATATTTCCCATCTTTTCCCTTTGCTTACGATTACGATTAGGCTGAAGCAGAGTAAAGTACAAGAGTCGTTTTTAAGGGGAAACATTCCTGTCTTTTCCTCTCTTGCTATAAGAGGATTCATGAGGGTCTGGGACTTGTGAATCTCCTTTCTCGGTATTATCAGGATGCAAATGTGTTCCTTTCAATGATATGATAATACAGCTATATAAGCCATATCTCCACAACACTCAACTACACGGGATTTGTAAAAGACACATTTATTCAACAGTCTCGAGTCTCGAATCTTGAGGAGAAAGAAGAATCCCCAAAATAAACTATGCAAAAAGATATCTACAATCTACAATCTAGAATCTGGATTCTAGATTCTCGATTCTAGATTCTAGACAGAGCAGTTTTGCTCCAAAAGTTTTTGCTTATTCCTCTTTCATTCATTCACACCCGTAAATTTATTGTACTCTTCTGCACTCGCATCTCAAATCTCAATTCTCAATTCTCCGATCGCTCGCTTGCTCTCCGTTATTCCACAAACAGAAATCGAAACAACCATCATCTTTGATAAACTTCTCAACTCTTCAACTTCCCCATCAAACTGAACAAGGAACAATGTGCGGACATTTGTATGCAAAATTTGAACAATTTGAACTAGAATCAAAATCCGGATCCAAAATCGGAATGGGAAAACAAGTTGGTAGATTCAGAAATTACTCAATCTCGAACATACATTGAATCTCAATTGTACACAATAAAATTGTAGAGCTGTAGAGTTGAAGCAGGTTCAATATTGAATATTGCATATTGCATATTGCGTATTGAGAGCGGTTGCAATATTTTAATTTTTCAGTGAAATTCCAGGTTCCAGATTCCAGATTTTCCTACTTTTAGATTCTTGAGTCTTGAGCTTTGAGCGTTGAGCGTTGATTTTCCTCGAGTCAGCAGATTTTTTCCGGTGTGAATCCAATTGGGAGAATCTCTGATGTAGGATGTAAAATGTAGTAATGAAGGACGAGGATTGTGCAGGTTTGGATGTGAGATCGAGGCCGAGATCGAGATCGTGGCAGAAGCTGAAGCTGGGTGAGACGGAAAATGTTAGATTAAAAGTTGAGAAGAGTCTATTTGTACAGATACCTATGTGAGGAGAAGCACAAAGGCTGAAATTCCTGCATACCATAGTGCAAAGACTCGAGTGTACAAAAGAGGGAGAGATGAGGGGATGTGCGTCTTCAAGCCTACCGGTAGATTCAAGTATATAAGTTTATAAGTGTGCACCGGGTTAAATTAACCGTAAGAAAGAAAGTATTAACCCGAACTTGCTTTCTTTCACTACACTGGATTCTACATTCTAGATTGTAGATTGTAGATTCTAGACAGTAAGACAAGTGCACTTTAGTTTACCCAGTTAAATCCGAGTGAAAGGAGCTAGACGTAGACGGAAAATAGGTAAATACCGTTTTATCTCCTCTACAATCTCAACAGTTGAAAAGTAGGAAAAAATCTGGATCTGGATGATATTATAATAATGTCAAGTTTAAATTCTTCAACACTCAACACCCAATTCCGCGCTTAATTTTTCCAAATACGTACATTTGAACAATCCGAACAGTGAAAAATCTATGCCTAGGCGTCTGAGAATCTGAATCTCTTATTTTCGGTTCGTTTCCTCCTCAATATTTACAGATGCGATTTACAGTTTAGAGTTTAGAGGTCTATTTGTTCAGCTAAATTGTGTGCACTTCTTGGGCTAATTAGGACCAGCGAACAAGAGCAAAAGAGAACAAGAGAACGAGAGAAAGGAATCTTATTTTTTTCACTCACTCCTTACTTTTCATTCTATCTTTTTCTTCTTCTTTTTTTTACTTTCACCTTCACTTTCTCCCAAGAAAGTTTAGTACAAAAGAAATGAAAACTTGTTCCTCCTTTTCTCTCTGCTGAGATAGCAAATTTAAAGGGTGGAAATCACTTTTTTCTCTCCTCTACTTTGATATTCATTCACCTCTTGAATCTTGAAGATTTTATTACGTCTGATTTTCATCCATGCAAACATGCAAATATGAAAATATGCTGGTTGCCGGTTCCTGGTTCTTGATTCGGCCTCATTTTTATTCTGAATCACCTCATTTTACCTATTTTTGCACCCTTATAAATACACATCAGCCGTCGCGTTGAAATGAAATGGATTGAAAAAAGCATTGTTTCAAACAGCTCTAGATTCGAGATTCTAAATTCTAAATTCCAGAATGTAGACCGTAGATTGTAGACTGTAACTGTAGCGTAAATCAAATCAAATAAAAGTAAATTTCATGCATAATCATGTACTTTGTTTACAATTTTCCTCATTTTCCCTCCATTTGATTCTCCCAGACCTTTTGTCAATTGTCTAAAGTCTAGTTGTGTTTTTTTATTCTGTGCATTCATCTTTTTATTGAATTGTATTGAGTATTGAGCTGCAAAATTTTATCTTGAAATGTTGACTTTTGACTTTTGAATTGTCTCATAAAAAAGAGAATGAGATGAGCAAAATTGCAAAGTAAATTTCCCATCCGATCAAGTACTAAAATTTCCTCTTGAATTTTATTTGCATCTCTTGATTCTTGATTCTTGACTCATGAATTTTGAATTTTGAATACGGAGCGGGAAAACGTGTATTTTATTTGACTAGGTAAAAAAAGTAGTAGTTGTAGAAACGGGGAAACTGGGAAACTGGGAAGAGGAGTTCGTAATTAGGACGTGAAAATGTTGTTTGGTTGACAAACGACGTCATATTTGCAAACAAAAAAGAGAGTCATTTGACGAAATGGGGTTTTTGATTGGATTCATGTCGAGTTTTCAGTCTAGACTCTGGATTCTATATTCTAGATTCTAGATTCAGGTTGCTGTGTGCATTATGTTGAGCTGAGGGGAAAGAATAGTTGGAGCTCGGGGTTTTCAGTCCAAAGTCTAAAACTGTCTCTAGTCTCGAGTCTCTATTCTTTACATTCCACATTCTACATTCTAAATGTCGACTTTATTACACACGAGTTTTGGTTTTGAGTTCCTTGCTGAAAGAAACAAGATAATGCACTTGGACACTGCACGGCACGGGCAAAAGGGAAAAGGGAAGGTGGATGAAAAAATGAGAAAGAAGGAGGAGAAAATGAATAAAATGAAGAAAGGGAGAGGAAGAAGGAAAAGAGATTTTGATAATAGTAATAGTAGTAAATTATTATATTAGGCTGAGACAGAGTTCATGAGGCAATTTTGTAGAGAATAGAGACGGAAAAGTCGGTCAGATATCTTGAACACTGAGCATTGAGCATTGAGGAAGTTCTCCGCTCCTCTTTCTCATGAAAATAAGGAAGGAGGAAGAGGAACCCAAACCAAACCAGTACGGGCAGGAGAAAAGGGGAAAGAATTGCTCGGGATGGAGTGCATTACATTAAGGAACATAGTTTATCCCTTTGAAAGATGGTTATACCAAATGTCTTCCATGACTCCGATCTCGCTACAACTACAACTACGACTATGATAAACATCAAGTGTGGCAAAAGATCGTACATCAAAAAAACTACTTTTTCCTCTTCCTCCTTTGTGTGTCTTCGTTTTTCTATGCCTCAACTACCGCAAGAGGAACAAGGAACACACTAGAAGAAGAGCATACAAGTCATTTCTCTGTTTTCTGTACTTTCACCTTTCCTTCCCTTCTCTATCTTCTCCTTTTGGTCCGAGGATCCGAAGACTCAGTCTCAACTTCCGTTTTGTTATTCTGCTTCCTTTGAAAATCCAACCCCAACCACAAAATTTTTACATTTTATTATCTCACCTTTACTTTTTTTTTAAAAAACGACTACCGACTTGAACTGAAAAGCAAACGACCCTGATAAATTCCCAGTCCGTCAATCTAACAATCTACAAATGATGATTTCTCCATTTTACCAATTTTTCTCTATTCTACGGTACGAAATTCATCACTCATCACACAGCACTCAGGAGTAAGCACTCGGTGATTTCCACTAGGAATCTAGGAATCTAGAAATCTTGGGAATTTTAAGGTGCGAAAGTGAAATATTGAGCGATTTCCCCGTTTCCTTTCCCTTCCCAGGGATTTAAAGTAAAGGAATTTTCATTCTAGAATCTTGAATCTAGAATCTAGAATCTAGAATGAGAGAAGCGGTGAAAAACAATTCATATTTACCACCCGGTGGTGAAAAACAATTGAGATATTTTTGAGGAGGGCCGTTTTCAATGGTTTTCTGTAGTTTTAAATGGATTTCAATGGTTTTCTATAGTTTTGAATGGTTCGTCCGGGGCTTTGGCTAATGAAGTCTTTTCCTTTCATTTATTTATATAAGCGCTATTTATTGTCTCGTGGTTGAGTTTGTTGACGTTCCAGGGATTTTATTTAGTGCAGGGAAATAATGTCCATTTTCCATTTTCCCTTTTCAAGTCTCGAGTCTCCTCTCACATTCAATACGCAATACGCACCCTCTTCAGTCTCACATTCTCATTTTATCATTTTATTTCACTCTTCATCTCTCCATTCGCCTTCTTCTTTTATTTTTCACTCCCTTCTTTTCATTTTATTACGGTAGTTTGTACTTGTATTCTTTCTCTGGTTCTCATTCTCAGTGACACTGTAAAATCTACACTCTAGACTCTACAGGATGCTTTTGTCTCGAGTCTCGAGTCTCGAGTCTCGGGTCTCGAGAATGTAATAATGTACACTTACCACGCTATTTAACGGTCTTTTGTGAGAAATCTTAAATTTTAAAGATCCTTCAGCGCCTTTCCCTCTTTCACCATCAAATTTCATATGCTCCTCTCCAAATACTGTACAAATACTATACTCTAGACTGTAGAAAATTCTCTAGATTCTAGATTCTAGATTTTAGATGTGGATGCGAATGGGGGTCATGAATACATTTTCTCCTGCTTTCTCTCTCTCCTCTCATTTCATTTCATTACATTTTTCATTTGATTCTTTGTGAATTCAAAATTAACAATAAAATGTATATAAAATTTGCTTTATTCCAGAGTCATAGACCGTATCTCAGTATCAGTATCTGGATCTGTATAGCTGTAGTTGTGTATCATTTGTGGATTTTATACGTCAATTTCTATTTGATTTCCGAGATTTATGACTTATTCATTTGGAATTGAGGAGAATCCTGCGGTTTGCAGATGAGGAAATGCGGAAATGAGGGAGAGATGAAAAGTTTACGACCGTTTTACATCCTCGCTTTTGTTTCTCATTTTGAGGTTTGAGGTTTGAGTTTTGAGCTTTGAGCTTTGTTACACGGAGAACCAGACGGAGATGGAGAAATTTCAGTGTATCATCTAAATTCTAAAGTATGGAGTCTGGAGTATGGAATGCGTGTAGATGATACAGTATTATTTACTTGTGTAAATGAAGAGGAGTGACTGGGTTTTTGGACATAAAAAGAGAGAGGACATGGAAATAAAATGATGAGGAGGAGGACGGAGAAAAGGGAGAGGGAGAGGAAGGATACATAAATAGAAAGTAGATGATGAGAATGAGGATGACGGGGTAGGAAAAAGATTATTCACACTTAGGAAGCGAGGAAAAATGCCCCCTAGAACCCATTTTATGACAATGTCTCCCACTCTCTCTCTTTTGCTCCTTTCTCCACAAATGAATATAAGATGACGATGATACTGACGATGATACTTTCCATTTATGTCCTACTCAAATGTACATGGATAAAATAGGATACGATCCAGTTGTCTAGAGTCTAGAGTCTGGAGTCCGGAGTCTGGAGGTTCGTTCTCCTTCATCTCCATTCTACAGTTCTACAGATCCTCTGGTTGTCCTTTTCTCTTTGCCCCAGTCTCGAAGCCTCAACTTCAACCTCAACCTCAAACCTCGAACCTCAAACGATAACCAAATGGCGTAAAGAAGAGCATATAAAAAATTCATGTACAACAACCAAAAGACAAGAGACTTTTCTCTCCTCTCTCTCCTTTCTCTCTTGAAAAATACAGACATAAACAATAAACATGGACGTAGAAAGTGTAAAGAGTAAAGTGCAAAGCACGTTGAAGACTTTTTCCTCTGTGAACTCTGGAATCTTGAAGCTTGAAGCTTGAATTGATACGAGGAAGAAGGCGGAAGAGTAAAAAGAGCAGTAGAATCTAGAACATGCATAAATCCATGACTCGCTCAACTCTAAACTCTAGACTCTAGACTCTGAACCCCGGTAGAAGTGCCGTTTTCCCTGCTGTTTTCACTGCCCTTTTCCCAGCCTGGAACTGGAAAACAGAAAAGTACAAGAGAAACAGAATAATACACTTGTTTCTATATTTCCTATTTTCCATTCTCTATTGTGTATTGTCTCCCACCGAGAATTTATCTCTGTGAGTTGAACTCAGTCTGTGTCTGAGTCTGAGCCGAATGGAAAAAACTTTTGTGTTTTCACTTTCTCTCTCTTTCTCTCGCTTTCTCTTCCTTTCTGTCTTGCCCGGTAATGGGAATAAAAAGAAGAGTGATAATAATAATGATGGTCATGAAGACGAGGTTGAAAATAGTGGATAGTATCACTGACAATTGCTTTGACTCTCTCGGCTCTCCCTTCTTCTCACCACAGAAGAAAAGCCCTCTTTAATTTATGCACAATGCACACGGTTCAACCCAACTAAAACTTAGCCCATCGACAAGCTCTCTACTCTCTACTCCTCACTTTGTACCTTGTACATTCTACATTCTACATTCTCTACTCATACTTTTGAATTGTAAGATTTTTGATTGTTCCTCTTCCACGTTAATTGAAATGCCGCCTCTCCCTCTTTTACACATAAAACCACAAACCACACACAAACAGAAGTAGTTTGTTCCAATCTTCCCATCTTCCAATCTTCTGCTGTTCCGTTGAAAAAAGCAAGAGCGCAAGAAGATAATCGTGATAATTCATTCGAAGATAATTCGTCCAAATCACGTATACAGAATAAAGGTGGAGCACTTGTTTTCTTCACATTATTTCTAGATTCTAGATTCTAGATTCTAGAAATTATACTCAAAGAGTCAAGAGTCAAGAGTCAAGATTTAAGAGTGCTGCTGAGTTGATTATAATTTTGTTAAGGTTTGTAATGTACAACGGAAATAACAAGGATATTTCATCTCCAGCTAGAATCCAGAATCTAGAATCTAGAATTTTTCTAGTCCAAATAAAAACTGTAATCCACTGTAAAACTGTAGATTCTAGAGTGCAGAGTGACATGATGAAAAGCATCACTAGTCTTTTTATGATTATTATCCTGTCATTATTATTCTTCTATATTCTCAACGCCTCTTTTCTCTTTTCAAGTGGGAGGAAAAAGAGAAAAGACAAAAGACAAAAGACACAAGACGTGACACAGATTCGTCAGAAAATTGGAGGAAAGGAAGAAGAACCGGGTGAAATTTGAGATGTAGCATGTACAATTTGCGATGTGGAAATGAGAAGAAGATGAGTAAAAATGTGTCATTTTACTACGTCTCATTTTTTAACTGCCTCCATCTTCTCTTCTCTCCTGTCTCTACATTGTGCACTGTACATTGTACATTGTACGTAGACACATATTTTGTTAGTGTAAAGGATGGAATTTGTGTGTTATGAGTCTGTGATTGTCTAGTGTTTGTGATGATGCTGGACTGTGAACATTGTGCATGTCTGCCTAATATATACAAATTTATACAAACAGACCAGAAAGGAGAAGAAGGAGAAGAAAGAGCGTCTTGTACCTTGATGTGGCTGGAGTACTGGAGTACTGGAGTAGCTGAGCTTTAAAAGAGAGTAGTGAGGTTTTCAAGGGAAACACAATGGTTTTCTCTCTTTTCCTTTGATATCCTCATTTAAATAAATACGACTCCCTCACTTTTCACACTACTGTCTATTGTCACAGCCACAACCAGAACCCAGAACCAGAACCGGAACGAGAGAATAATATGAATGCATACGTAAATAAGTAAGAGACTGTCGTCATTCTTTCTGCAGAGCAGAAGAGAAGAGAAAATCGCTCTATTTTCCGTGGTTGCTCGCTCCAGCTCCAGATTTTACATCTTAACCTATGTTTTCATGAATCTGCTAGTCTATTTATATAAAACCTCGAGTCTGGAGTCTGGAGAAAGGAGCATTTGCTTTTCTCTGTTCTTTATTCTTTATCCTCCGCCGTGTGTTCACTGTCTATAGTCGAGTGTCGAGTGTCGACTGTCGAGTTGTTCCTTCTTTCTCAATGTATCACAGTTCTTTGTCTCTTGAGACAATACAAAAGCACAAGACAATGGAGACTGGAGACTGGAGAAGGAAGAAAAGTGTGTTGGGATGAAAAGGAATGCCATGTTATTTTCAAGTGTCAAACAACGCTCTCTTGTTTCCTTTCTCTTGCACTTTCTCTTCTGCTTTCTCTTTTCTTCTCTGTCTCAAGTCTCAAGTCTCAACCTAATGTAATTTGATAACTCTTGAACGCTTGCAATCGATGTTTCTTTGTTTTGTTTTGTTTTTCTGTCTCTCTACTCTCTCCTGTATACTGTATAGTGTAACAGGGGCTGCATCTATGTACAATGTACAATGTACAATGCGCTGCACTACATTCTACATTCTACATGACATCTTACATCATGATTTTTCCTGTCACTTTCTTTGCCCCTTGTACTCAAGCACTGAAGTGCATTCGACATTGTACTTTCACCCGCCACTAGTCTTTAGTCTTTAGTCTTTAGACAATAGAGAGTGGGAAATTTTTTGCCTTTTATTTTTAAGCCCTCGTTTTCAGTTTTGGTTTCGATTTGCGTTGGCCTTTTCTTCCCTTTTTTTTGATTTGTGAGACTTTGAGCTCAAATGTTTTAGGGTACAAAATAACGTGTAAAGTGTAGAATGCTGCTACAAATGGTTTTATAGTAATGATGTAATGATACTGATTTTTCTGTTTCGTTTTTCTTGATATTGTGATATTTCAGGTGGGCTGGATCCGAGCCGAGGACCAGACAATTTTAACCCTGGACGTAAAAGTTGTAACCCACAACAGGTAAAAAATGTGCAAAAACAAGCTCCCTTGGATTACTAATTTATCTTTTGATTTTTGATTCTCTGCAAAAATACTCAATGCAGATGATTCTGAAGAATTTATCAAATTGTGTAAGTTTTTTTACCGTAATATTTATTGTTTTTTTGCAGTCGTGTAACTGTGACTCATGACGGCTCAAAGACGTGGAATTTGCACCTGAGACAAATCCGTCAGCAGGATGCTGGATGCTACATGTGCCAAATTAACACTGTAAATTCGTACACTTTTTCTAATACTTTCTGTCTCTTTTTCTTCCGTTCATATTTTCAATTCCTTTTCAAGGATAATTAATTAGTGTTGGATTGGATGATCCGGATGATTTGAAACCGGGTGAAAATGGTCTGGAATCAAGAATCTAGAATCTAGATTATAGAAACTATAAATGATGAATGAAAAGGGGATAGTAAATAAAATATTGTTGACTTTGGAATTTGCAGGCGGTGATGCGGAAACAAATAGGCTGTATCGACGTCCATGGTGAGTTGAATTTAAATTTAAATTTAAATCTAAATCTAAATTTGGATATGAATCTCGCGTTTGTCATGATTTTATCATCTCAAGTCTGTTTTCTGTTTTCTGGTGTCTGGTGTCTGGTGTTTATGGATATGGATTTGCATGTACTGTCTAGAAGTAGATAATAGAGAGTAGACAGGAGAAATGTTGTAGTGTCTTTTCCCTGTACTTTAAATAATTATTTCGTTGGAGTCGTGTCAATTCAATTCATTTAGTCATCTGTCTAATGTCTACTAATTCCGTCATCAGCGAGGCGTGAGTTGGAGTTGCCAATGCGAATGTTATTTCCAACTTTCCCGTTCTCTTTTCACACCGAGTCAACAAACACATCCGTGCAACACGCACACACCTTTCTCCTTTCTCCTTTTCAGCCCGTCTCTTTACCGTTTATGAACCAAAGGGCGGCGTGTGAAAACCAACAGAGACAACAGTGCGAACGACCAAGAGTGCGAGTGAGATTTCCTTTGGGATCTCACTCTTGTGATTTTGATGCGGATTCTGATTCTGAAAATGATGAGACGAAAAGTGTAACAACTATCTTGCTATCTGCACTTCCTAATGCACCTCCGCACACCGCACACCGTGCACCGCATAACATATGCACAACGAAAGGACGAGACTGAGGGAGTCAAAGTCAAAGTCAACGTCAAAGTAAAAGTTGGTTGCTATTTGACGTTCGATGATCCCAACAAAATGTACACGTTTACGCAGATCCCAAACTGTCTAATGTCTACTCTGTACTTTCTACTTTCTACACCACAAACAAGTAAATAGAAACACATCAAAAGTTGTCCCAGACAATCGAATAAAGCGACTGGCACAAACTTCCTACTTCCCACTTTCTACTTTCTGCTATCTAGTTTCATGGCAAAGATGAAGCATGAGACATGAGACGTGATGTGGCATGACACGTCATATTGCTCATGTCTTACTTATTCCTTACGAATAATATTTTGACTACAAAGTGTAATATTGAGACTTGACACTCGAGACTCGAGACATTTTATATCATGTAGATTCAAAGATATCAGGAATCAGGAATTATTACCAAATCAAAAATCAAATTCCTCCCACTTTAATGGGACTTTAATGGTTCAAAGTTGTGTTTTTGCGCTTGAAATTTAAAATGATTTAGCATGCACAATGCACAATGCAGCAATGCACAATGCACAATGAGAAAACTCTTGTACAGTCGTGAATTTAAATAAAATGTGCTCAGTGCTCAGTGCTTGATTGTAAATTATTAATTTACAACTCTTTTGGGAGACTGAAAAACGTAGATTAATAGGAATGACAATGACAAAACATTGTGAGAGTGAGCGTGATTGTTTATGTGTGGGCGGGTGGAGGTCATTCAGATTCATAAATATAAATTGGAAAAATCTGGAATGACAACAAATTTCTGTTTCTATTTGTATTAGTCGATGGGTACAAAGTACAAAACATAAAGAGATTAATAAATATTATTTTAGTAGTACAGTAAGAGAACAGAGTTCAAAGGGAAATAGAGAGAGCAAGAATTTTCAAATGAAAACTGGCAGGTTGAAGGTAGAACGTTGAGCATTGAGCATTGAGCATTACAAACTCCTTGTGGCAGATTAAGTTGATCGTATTAACTGACTAGACTGTAGACTGTAGACTGTAGAACGTAGACTGTAAACTGCCGAGTGTGAGTTCCACATACGACATTTAAACAGCAGCCTCTACACTCCACAATATATACATACAGCGGCTTACTCTTTATTCTAAAAGGGGTTTTGGCGGAGCAAAAACCAAAATCCAAAGTCTGAAATACTGTTTGTTGTTTGTTGACGGTTGCTTTGCATAGCGAACGTACAATGTACAGTAGACCCCGTCAAAACACACTAAGTATGCGGGACTCGAAGTCTCACCCCCTCATATCGTTCCTTTTGGTGTAAAAAA
>JAQGBH010003345.1:0-20202 GCA_034698265.1 Sminthurinus aureus | reverse complement strand
CATAGATGACACTTTAGTACTTTTCAAGGGAATCACTTGTGATCCAAATTTAAAATCGACTATTCTGTGACGGCTTACCCATTGGGATTCATACAATGTTTAATGTAATGTAAATAATAAACAACAAACTGTTGAACTTTCTTTTTTCTCATAGAAATTTAGAAACAAGTCGAAAAAGTTTATGGATTAGTCTACCGATTCTAAATTTCTTAAGTATTAGCACAGCTTTTGCTGGATTAGTAATCTATGCAAAATACAAAGGTTGTGATCCTATAAGTGCAAATCGTATTTGTGGAATAGATCAGGTACACACTTAAGAATTTAAGAAATGCTAACGAATATACTTCACCTATACATGTAATAAAAAAGTTCAAGTTGGAGTTTTTAATTGGAATAATTTGATCTCTTTGGTTTCATAGTTACTTCCCTTGTATGTCATTGAAAATTTGGGTGACTATCCAGGCGTTCCTGGACTCTTCATTGCTGGAATATTAAGTGGTTCTCTCAGTACTCTGTCGTCATCAATAAATTCTCTTGCTGCTGTGACTTTAGAGGATTATATCAAAGTAAGGACAAACAAATGAGTCATAAAACATAAATAATACACTAGTTTGTGCTATGATTTGTATGGAACTATTTAAAATTTAAAATTATATCATGTTTTACTTTTCAATCTTACTTTACAGCCCTGTCTTCGATCTTCACTCTCTAATATGAAAGCATCCATTTTGACAAAACTTTTAGTTCTCTTTTATGGTGTACTTGCAGTTGGATTTAGTTTTGTAGCTGGATTTTTATCCGGTGTACTACAGGCTAGTTTAACTGGTATGTGCATATATATAGAATTTGTAGCGTATTTCAATCATATTCATTCGTACCAAATTTTATTGCTTAACATGTTCTTTAGTCATTTTTAATTTTTCTCAAAATAATTCATCTTTTATCTTTTTTTTATTAGTATTTGGAGTCGTCGGAGGCCCACTTCTCGGTCTATTTTCTCTTGGAATGTTATTCCCATTTACAAGTCAAAAATCTAGTCTTCCAGCTTTTATTATTAGTTTAGCAATCGGTCTTTGGATTGGATTTGGACAACCTAAACCTCCAATACCAAAATTAGAAGTTAGTACTGAATATTGTGCAGCAAATGTCACTTTTGATGGCGAATGTTCTGTAGGAGGATCAAAATATCATGCCACATCCACCAAGTAAGTTAAAAGTAGTTAAACAGTAAACTTTTGAGCATTTATGTAGTAAAAACCCTTTCACTAGCTATAAACTATCCAACCTCTTTATGAATTTCATGGTCTCTTTTTTATAAATTTCTAGAGAACCAGATGAATATTTTTATTTGTACCGTATCTCGTACATGTGGTAAGACACTTTTTTTATTACTTCTGCTATTGTTTAAATTATAATTTTATAATCATTGTTCATTTTGTAATAAATCGAAATGCTAAAATTCCCGTAAGTAATAAATAGGAGTAGGTTCATAAAATAGTTTTCTCTCTTTTCTGTAACAGGTATACTTTAATTGGATTTTCACTGACAATATTTCTGGGATGCCTTGGAAGTCTGATGTATCCAGAAACTAAAAAATTAGACCAAAGCCTTCTTAGTCCAATTATTAAACGAATCATAGGTAGACCATCACCAGCAAGTTCAGAGGTACAAATCTATTACATTTTGAATTATCAGTGACTATTCCATGTATTTCATAAATGTAAATTCTATACTCATATAATTAATCCAAATTTCATTGTTTTGGATGCTCTTTTTAGGTGAATCTTAGTACCGTAGATAATATTGTGGCTCAAGATAATGCTGAAATCACAAAACTAAACCATAGTGTTCTCTAGACTCTAAACTCTAGATACCAAAATTGGTACAAAAGATATTCTTATGCCATTTCACTATTACAGTGGTTCATATTTATAAGTACTTGTATAATATGTAAAATAAGTTTTAGAATACAGATATGACACTAGTTGAATTTTTTTGTTATTATAAATTATGACGAATGTAGACAATGGAGTCTTTTGATTCTTGATTATTTTATTAGTTTTTGGAGAAAAACGAAAGAAGAAATAAATTTGTAGCACATTAAGTATGTCTACATTAGTATTTTTTGATAACAAAAGCAGTATACTTGATGTCTCTTACAAATAATTTTTCTTGCATTTATTTATATTCTTTATTCTATATAATTCCTGGTTTTGGGTCTATTCAAATTAAAATTGCATACAGAAAAGCTGAGTTGCATGTATTTCAGATTTCAGGTCTTGTCTTTAGTATCGAAAAAAGGGATTTGTTTTATTTGTTATTTGTATCTCACGAGATTTTCAATCTCGTTTCATTTTTTAAATCGATGCACATCAAACATCAAAGCAGCAAAATTTCTTGTTTAGTTAGTGGAAAATAGAAAACTGAAAACATTACTCAAGAATCAAAAAGACGAGAGAAGTTTATGCTGCTAAAAATGGAAAAGACGGTTTTGGTTTTCGTTTACATACTGTGGAAGTAGTTTGTGTTCACACTTTCACAGAAAATACATCTAGATGATGAATAATAATAACTGGAGTATATGATGATAGTGAATTGCAGTGCATATGAGGAACAGCAAAAAGTAAAACGTGTCATGAGCATAAAAGCAATATGATGACAACTATAATGGTATACAAAATGTGCATATAGCTTATATTTCTTGTTGAAAATTTAGCAGCAAAATGATTTATATCTGGGTATACTCGTTGAGAGTTGAAAATTTTCTTTACGAAAGCATAGACATATTTGTGCTGCTTCTTGTACAGATAATAGTATATGCTAGCGTTTTCTCCAAGCATATATCATTTCTAAAAATGGTTACCTATGTATTGAAAATTGAAACGGAATTGCAAACTACTCAAGTCTCAAGTCAAAGGCCATGACATGCCAACTTATGATTCATAATCCATCAAGCATGTTTCAATGTTTCACGGATAGAAAATTGAAATGGAAAGTATGGCATCAATTCGTATAATATGTAGCGCTAAAAAAAGCTTTATGTTATCAGATGTAACAGCAAATCTGTATACTATTACAGTATTATTTGATTATTGCCATTTGTTTTGTCCTTTGTGTCCTAATACCCTGTAATCTTCTATTTTTGTTCTCTTTTCATTTCTGCTACTTTCCCCTTGATTGATAACTACATAGAGACATACACAGAATGAACTGATGACAATGTACTTGTCCTTGTTATTTTTTGCGCTTTAAAGTTTTCTAATTTCATTATTGGTTGTAAGCGTTGCATAGAGCCTCTGTAATAGTGGTACAGACGCATTCAACTTGCTCATTTCATATAGAATATAGCACACAACCCCCTACAATCTACATCTAGAATATAGAACAATGTGCACACTGCACATTACACGTCCATACTTTGTTTATTTTATACACCATGTACTGTACATGATGTACACTTTATAGAATTGCGTTTTTCGACGTTACGGAGGCAAAGACATATTTTACTCATGTGCATGTATGTTCTCAACGACTAATTAAATTACGGAGGAGGAATCGATCCACTAAATAAAATTAACGACGAGGATGGCGACAAGAGAGAATCACGACCAATTCCCTTTAGAATTGTATCATACTACATATACAACATGTTACACGCGTTGAAACATGTCTTTTCCCTTCCCTACAGCACCGATCCAACAAATATGTATATATACATAATATGTACATTCCTTTAATAAACAGTCTGCACTTTCTCGTCTACCCTCGTACATCTCGTTGATGTTGCTGTGCGGTGTGTACAACATCTATTTGTCTATTTTTTGTACATTCATCTCATCATATTAATGCTTTCTGTTACTTTATCTAATTGTTGTACATCATGTAAAGTGTTTTATTTTTTGTATTCACCCTTCATAAAACATAAAACTGCAGTGGTAAATTGTACAAAGTGCTATCGATTGTCAATGGATAGCTTTTATTGGCATTTGTATTTCGTATATTTTACAATATACAGGGATTTGTCCTCTTGTATACTTTTCACTTTTCAGTGCACATTCAAAATTGCCCATTCTGTGACAAACCTTGACTTCTCATTTTTTGTGTGTATCTAACATTCTTCCTCAGTTTTTTAACAACAAATAAGGTCCAAAAAAATGTATAGCACTTTTTCAGCGTTAGTGATGCAAAAATGTCTTCATGTGTGCTCCCCGTTTCAGAAATATCAAAACCAATGTCAAGCTACATTTTCCTCTCACCTACAAGGTACATACGACCATCGAATAGTAGTATGTAATTTAGGCATCTTTCAATCATTACATCTTTATTTTGTTGACTCTTGATTCTCGATAAATTTCACATTGAAATTTTGAAGCTTTTTATCATCCCTACTTGTTCCTTTAGAATGTGATCCTATATGGTATAAAGATTACTTTTTCAGCTGTATACTGCTGTAGGTATTAACATTTCCATCATAGATATTTTTTAAAAAAGGCTCAAATAGTTGAAAATTGGAGAGTGAATGAGGGAAGGAACAGATTTAATGCGTACCTATATGAAGCTGAAGTAGCAATAAGCACATGATTAACTTACATAAACACAGTAATATATGTAAAAGACGACAAAATATGTACACTGTACAGGGAATTCCGTATTGCGTCCTCAAAAACTGAAAGTATCATATTCGAAAGGTATACTACACACTGTAAACTGTACAGATTACACATAGACAAACACATAATATATTACAGACTACAGACACAAGGGCAAAAAAGATGAGGAGCAGATGAGAAAGGTAAAGGAGGAAAGAAAGAAGGACAGAAATGATAAGATTCATAGAAAAATGATATACACAAAAACAGAAAAGGAGAAAGGGAGGGAAAGAGAAAAAAGAAGAGGGAAGAAAATAGAGGGGGAATCTAGAATCTAGAATTCAGCACAGTAAAAGAAGAAAAATAAGACGAGGTTGTAAAGTAACATGAATCTGAATATGATATGATGCCATGGCAGTGGCACTATAAAGCCAGGCTATTAACTTGCTTTATGATCAAGATGAACTGAAACAGACGCTTTCATTTGAAAACTCCAAAATGAAAGGGGAATATCAGTAAAGAAAGAAACCAAGACAAAATAAGAAGAAAAGAAGGAGGGGAAAGTAGATATTAGGTCCTGGATACTATAGTTACATAGAGTTACATAGAACCCGTATTAAAAATGTACTTGTGTACGTCTTCATCTTTTTTTCTTGCTTTATTATTACTATTAGTTCTCAAGTCTCAAGGAATAAAAAAAGAAAGAAAGTAAGTAAGTACGACTTGTATCTTGTATCCTGGTACTTACTTTCTCTGTCTGTACTTCTGTACTTTGTGTTTTGTACTTCCTACTTGTTTTCATTTTCATTTTCTTCATTTTCTCATCTTCCAGTTTTTTCTACATTCTGTGTTCCACATGTAAAAAGATGTACATACGAAGCATCATTTCTGAAATACTTTTTCCAACTTTACTCTGTACCCTTTTTGTAGCATGTAGTAAATATGTAATATATAGCAAAGTACGTATACGTATTTCTACTTATGCAATTCCTCTATAATGTTTTATTTCTTATTTCCTCGTCTTGTGTCTTGTATTTTGTGACTTGTGTTTGGTGTTCTCCTTTTTCTTGATATACTCCAAACTTTTCCCTTTTACAGAAAAAAACTGTCTTTATGGCAATGTTTTTGCGGCTGAGTTGTCAAACTCAATTTCTCATGTTACATACACACCATACTCTAGAGTCTCCTAGCTCCGTCCATTATGTGGATACAATGTGCACACGCACGTATTTTTTTAGAAGAAAGCTCTTCCTTTATTACTTTATCGTTCCAATTCTTGTGAAGTATTTCTTTATGAATATGCATAATATTATGGTACTTTTTGGTCTAAAAATACATTAAATAGTAAGAGTAAAAGGTTTAAAGAGCTTATTCGTTATAATTTCCCCAAATTACAAATTTTGAAATCACTCTGCTGTTTTGTTATTTCCAGTTTGCACCAAATAACAAACAAGAAGTTTGAATTAAAAATTATTTATAATTTTTATTAAAAGTATTACAAATTACGAATTACAGATACTGTGGAAATATGTATGGTTATGGCAAAAAACAAAAATAAACGTTTCTGTTTCAGTCCACAACAAAACAAAACAAAAAGTTTAGAGTTTAGAATTCCGAAAAGTATTAAGTTAAAAGGGACAATATTATTTTCTTTGCTTTTATCTTTTATCTAGTTAAAGCTTAGAAAAATATTTGGAGGTGTCAATTTCCAATTTCATACAGCACTACGCTTGGAAAAGTGGAGAAAGACATACCATAAGTGAAGTATGACATACAGTAGAAAATACACAAAAGAAAATAGAAGCTTGGCATGGTATAGAATTGATATTGAATAATCTTTTATATTATGTTATGAGGAAGTCTACAGTTTACAGTCTACAGCCTACCCAATACACACAACAGTCCAGTCTATACATTCGATAATAAAGGAATAGTCGTCATTTGGTAAGTAAGACGTGTACATGACTGGGTAGAACTGGTAGCTGTGAAGAAAATATAAATGAAGGCTTATAAATGAATAATGGACAGGTTTCATACTTACGTGCGTAGCTGTCTGACTGGCGGGAGAAAAGACTGAAGACTGAAGAGCTTTGGTGATCAGTGAAAGGAACAGGTAGAGGAATGAAGTGAAACCACAGGCAATAAATCATCCAAGGAAAAGCCACGCTATCTTTTCACACAGCCAACAACCAACCGAGCGGCGAACTCTCTCTCTCTCTGTTTCACTCTTTCTTCCTTTTCCTCCTTCATTTTTTCTTTTATTTTTCCTCCAGTTACATCTACATTTATACAGCTCACAACTTTCTCCTCTTCTCCTTTCTATTTTTCTGTCTCTATTTTTTGCAATGATGTCATCGTCTATAAAGAGTAAAGCGATAGAGAAAAGTACGAAGCCATAGGCAGACCAACAGACAGACAGACAGACTGTCAGTGAGTGAGCTAAGGCCAGACTTCAAACACTAGTACATGAAACAGATAATACACAATATATTATATACAATATACTGTACATTGTACACTTGGAGAATAGAGATACAAAATACGTACACAAAAGCTCCTCACCGAATTTATTTTATCAATATAAATCATTCTTTATGACAAACACTAGAGTCTAGAGTCAACCACGGAAGAGGATAGAGGATAAAAATGTGGGCTAGAAGACAGGAAGTGAGAGTAAAGGAGAAGTGCAGTAGATACTGGATACTGGATACGCAGTACAAACCTTATTTATTTGTAGAGAGAAAGAAAGAAAGAGTGAAAAGGAAAATACAACGTCATTTGTTATCGAAGACTGACTGTAGCTTTCTTTACACCCTCACAAATACGGACTTGTGAGATCGGTCCAAGAGCATCGTGCATACATCACGAAGATATTAAGTCTATATATTCCTGAATCCAGTACAAAATCTTGGTATTTCATTCAATAAACTGTGTAAGTATAAATAATTTCAGCGTATGCTTTTTCGATCCTCTTTGTATGTCATCTGTTTATCTCAAATCTCATCTCTATGTATGTGCTACTTGGAATTGATTTTCCCATGTCCGTTTTTTGTACAGGCACAGCGGTGAAAAAGAAAAATTAGGAAGCAGGTCAACTGAGACAGCCGTATGAAATTAAAGACACTCATCATAAATAAAAGGATGCTCATGATTTTATGAATTATGAACTTGTATTGATATTTGATATTGATAAGACCGATTACTCTCATTTGTCTCTCGTTCACATTTGTGAATTTTAGATTGTACTAAGATTCATTTATTTTGAAACTACAAATCATTAATAAAGCGTATTCTTAAAACATATAAAATTTTTAATTATCGATTCTGGACTGGCTAAAGAGCTTTGGTATTAAAAGAGTATAGAAAAAAGTTGGAACAAGGGAAATGTGCAAAACTGTTGATTTTCACATCACACGTTTTGACATCAAACTTGAAAAGCTGGTTTGATTTTGGATTATTTTATATGCATAAAATACAGTGTAAAATGCTTATAAAGGATGAAAGGGAAGGCAAACAGCTACAGAAATTATTTGTAAGTTTAGAGTATTCATGTATAGTGTAAATTATAGATAAATTTGATGTACATTGTACTTTCTTTCGTTTCAAGAGTCTTTGAACTATTTACACGTAAAACCGTAAATTATACAACATTATCTGAAATTTGCAGGAGCACAGTCAACAGCATGAATTTTTAAAAAGGTGTGATATAATATGGTAAATTGTACATTGTACATTGTTGTGCATTTAAAATTACAGGGGAGAAGGAAAATCAGTCATTTGTCACAATGGAAGAACACCATAATAAAGTCTGGGGTCATATCATTCATATTGTGTCTATACCGCGTGTGCACTGTCCAGAACCTCTCTTACCATATCTCATGAGCATCTGGTGAGCATCTAAAATCTAAAGTAAATTCAAATAATATTTGCAAAAAATGTTCATGCCGACCAAAAAAGTAAGATTCGTACATAACTTTCTAGAGTCTACATTATAAAGTTCACAACAACCCGGTAGAGTTGTATTCGTAACAATAGCACAGCCATCTCATCAATACCTTGTTCTCCATTAACGAAATGTATAAAACATACAGATATTACATAACATTATGAAGAATAGCCTATAAAGTTTAGCCCCATACTAGTCCAATAATGTTATTTACTGCTCCAATTAGACATTACATACAAGAACAAGAACAAGGAAAAAACAAAAGTTGAAGCATCCTTTCTCATCACGTACGTACTTTTGTAGGTACTTTCACGTTGTGTTTAGCATTTAGCATTTTAAACAGTCATGTAATCTGTTCATAATCACACTTGCGCTTTCACCCCAAACAATACATGTACAATATACACAAGTTTATACAGTACACGGAGTATATCGTGTATGGTTTTACACTACTTTTGAATTTTGGCATTTCCACATATTTGAGGGAACCAAAATGATCATGTAATATTTCAACACTTTTGCCACCATCATGAATCAGGACTATAGGAATTGATAATTACATAATATGTTGCAAAGGAAGTTGGAAAATTGGGACTCAAGACTCAAGAAGTTTGTCTTACCATGTATAAGAGAAGGAAAGATGAGAAGATGCTTCTTGCTCCTGTGTGTTGGTGGGTGGTTTGGCCGACGCCAAATGCCAGCAACACACCCACACACAGACACAGACTCGGAACACACAAAGTTGGGTTCATAGTTCACACTTCTTGAGAGAAAAGCCAAGAATGGAATGAAACAAGTCAGCCTAAATACTAAATACATATCAGACTCAGATTGTGTGTAGTTAGCAGAAAGTTTCCCAGAAAGGTGGTGGGAAATACTGGATATGACTGGAACTGGAACTGGAGAAATTCTATGTGAGTATTGAGTTGTTCCAAGAGGCAAACTTCCGACTTTCCACATTCCATATTCCATATTTCATATTTCATATTCTATATTCTACAGCCATAGAAAGAACTAAGAGAGAGAGAGAGTAGGAACGTCATAATCAGAATGAGAACTAGAACCAGACGAAGCAAGAGCTAATTAATATTGGAGGTTGGATGTACAAAACAGGAGCAGAAATTGTCCTGCATACATATATAAATAAACAATGTACAATACGCAGTACATATGCACACTATCGTATTCTTCCACTTAGCTAAGTTTTGGCAAGGAGTCATCATTTGTTTACACTCCGACGTGCTCAACATGCTAGTAGAAAAAGAAAACGAGCATGAGAATCGGAGAAAAGCATGCGAGATGCGAGATGCAAGTATGTAAACGGAGAACAGAGTTCAGAGTTCTCCAGATCTCCAGTGCTACATTCTACAATCAGCATAGGCAGAACATACATAGTACTCTGAGTATGGAATTTAGATTTAGAATTCTCCTGCCACATCCTCCAACCTCCAACCTTGCTTGAAATATCATTGAGCTTTCGTGTTCATCATCATCATCATCAGCAATAGCAAAAACAAGAGGAGCGTTTCTCTTATTATTATCCATTCACTTCATTCTTCATTCGCCAAATACGAGCGAACTTTCCATCCATGAACAATGAACAACAACACAACAACAGAACAGGAAGAAGGAAGAAGAACCAGAATGTGTATCTGCCATATAATACTAATGGCTAATATTACACATACACAAAGTGACACTTTCTCCATTCGCAAGCCTAATGATTCCATTGTGCCAACTCTTTAGCTCTCAAACTCTAAACTCCAAACTCCAAACTCTAAAATCTTAACACAACATCACATTAATTTGCTAGCAAATTCCGGTGAACATTAAGTCCAAAGTACAACCTGACGGAATTCATATTTAGGCCATTGAAATTAATTTTGTTTTATTTCGATAGTTAAAATGTTAAAATTTACCTGTTAAAATCATTCTAGGCAAAAGCCTTATGGATGAAGCCCACATCTTGTGATTCGTTTTCAGTGACATTTTCCTTAGGTATATTTGTTAAATGATTTTGTTTATTGATTTTAAAATACTTGTAATTTTATTTTTTCCTACATGTCAGGTTAGTGAAAAATACAGAGCAAGAGACAACGTAAATATAGATTCAACATTCAACTAATGTGGTGAGATTCTATCTGGATTGCTATTCTTTTATTATTCTGCTCGGTGTTTGCAAATTTTGAATTTTGATTCTGGCTTCTAGTAGTTTAAAATGTGATTCAGCGAGTACCAAAAAGCTTTATTATGTTTTGTACTTTGTACCACAAGTTGTTGGACTTCATCCTTTCACCTAGTATAAGTTTTTCTAACAGTTCACCCGTGTCTCATATTGTTGGTTACTTTCGCCGGATTTTTACAGAAAACAAAAGCGACGGCTTGTAGTGTGTTTTGTATGTTTGTAGTGTGTAGTGTGTATGTAGATAGTAGATATTATAGACATATTACGCTAAAAATAAAGAATACACATTCTCCAAGTTTTCACCGTGTTTTTTTGGAGTGTGTTTAATGTACATGTACTCCGACCCAAAGCATGACAATGACAATGTTCATTACCTAATTTTAAAGATAACTTTGGAGTTTTGAGTTTTAAGTTTTGAGCAGTTGCTTGGACGAGTGAGGAGACGCGAAAACTTTATGGCCATTATCTCACTTTCTCCTCTTTTTCTGTGCCCACTCACTGCTCCTTACTTTATTCTTTTCCTTCTTCCTTGCAGTGCTTATGCTGTTGCTTTTACCCAACTTTTTGCATATCGCCTGGCTTCATATTCTTCCCCTAGTTTTGAGTTTTTCTCGTTTCCCTTGCTAAAAAAACTTTTTTGCCATAGAATATGTACAACGTACAATGTACAGTGTACAGTATCAAATATGACCAGTGAAGAACTCTCCATTATTTATTATTCACACTGCTCAACTTGTGTCTTGTATCTTGTATCTTGTAGATACTTTTTGTACTTTGTCTCTTTTTTATTCGTGTACTATTACATAATTTAATGTAATATATGTTCTCCTTTTGAAAGAAAACTAGCCCCACGTGAATACAATGATGAAAACTTTTGCTTCATTTCATGTTCCCAGAAAAAGAAAATTTTCATATAATTGATGTTGATTGTATAGTGTAGAGTGTACAAACTTTTTAGCAAAATACGTATATATTTATGCAGATAGGATATTTTTAGTACATCTCTGAAGTCTGGAACAAATAGGTTACATTTTTGTATTTCAGGTATGGAAAAATCTAATTTTCTAGACTGTTTCATCAAAAGACAAGTAACCCCAAAAAAGATGAACCATAGATAAATATTCTAAAATCTAAACTAAAATATCGACAGTAGACAGTAGTACAACCCCATACATGAGTAGAATATAATAATATATTACCGGATCTCAAAATGGAAATCCGACTAATAATACTCCATTTTATACATAGAAAAGACAAGAGAGTGAGCCATTGGACCACCTTTGATTTGTGTTGAATTGCAACTTGATTTGGTTCACTATACTGAAATTGAACTACAATATTTTACAGTTTACAGTCTAGATTGTAGATGAATACACTTGTATTCGCTATGCATTATTATGTCTATAGGTTAAGGTGTACATTCAAGATTCATATGCAATGTGTAAACTTTCTGCCGTGGTATCATTTTCTAAATGACACCTGTATAATGTATATTGTACACTATACACTGACAAAAACTTGGATTTAAAATACAATGCAAGTTAAGCATTATTACGAATACTGAATACACGGTACGTACTACGTAGACAAAAAGTGTGAGGCATTTTCTACTTGTTTATTTCAAAGATAAAAGAGGGATAAGCGAATAAGAGAGGCTTTTTAAAGTAAAAAGTAAGTGAACCAACTATACAAGATACAAACTACAAAGTACAAACTACTACTAACTTACACTGCGGGTTTGAAATAGAACTAGAGTCCATGGCTTATTTATATTTATTATTTATACATGTATATTGCATACGGCTGTACATTGTACATTGTACACCACTACATATGTACATAGATATTACAAGAAGAAAAAGAGAAAAAAAGCGACGAGCAACGAACAACGAACAACGAGCAAGTGAGTTGATGGGAGTTTACAAATGGAAACTTTTTTGTAGACGCTGAAAAAGTTATGGGAATTCTCCCACAGCTAATTGGACACGGATTACCATATACTTTTTCTCAGGTTTTCATAAGAGGTCAACATCATTTCTTCCAAGCTAAACTCTAGAGTCTAAACTAGATGATACACATTCACAGACAAAGGCTAGTCTATGTGATACGTTATCACTATTATTATGAGTATTATAATTCTTATATCAGTATCATTTTCATACACACTAGACACTAGACACTAGATACTAAACTTTGACTTGCCGAACATTAGACTACAAAATGAGAGAGATGGGGTAGAATGTAGAATATTGTTATTTTTATTGTACATACGTATAGTATTTTTAAAGTCTGATGTTATGCGTGAACAATGTACAATGTACATTATGTCTAGTATCTTCTATGTATTTTCAGGTGTATGTCAGTGTGGTGAGAAAAAATACATACTACTCTTATTTATTACGATTTATAATATTTTATATTATAAGTGTACCCAAAAGCTAAGCGTACGTGGACCCATACGCCATACTTTTTATTAATTATATGCAGGAAAAATGTCTCTTTAACACCAGGTTTATTTTATATTTTACTGCAGTCTATCATAATGTAATGTAGACTACAGATATTAGAATTAATACGGCAATGCATAAATGATATTCATTTTTGAGGTACGTTTTGCATATTTAATACAATATTTAATAAATTTTATTTACATAGTTCAGAGCTCAAAGCTCAAGGTTCAAAGTTGGAAGACGCTAGAATAGTTCAAAAGTGTCTTTGACTTTAAAAGAGAGCACAGCTAACCCGTCATCTGTCCGTTTGCCTTTTACCTTTTATGGATTGCATAAACAACAAACAACGAAAACGAAATTATCAATTTGACAAATTATCTGTTTATTTTGCAGCCGCAAATCTCAAAATAGCCTTGAGTCGTGTCCAAAATGTTTTTGATTTGTATGGAATAATTACACCATTTATTCTAGAGTCTGGGGCTGCATGTCTAAACTTTAAATATTTTGCTAAGCCTTGAAGTCTTAAAGTGATATTTTGATATGTATCAAAGTACAAAGTACAATTTGTATAATGAATAATGAGTCGAATAATTATTTAATAACAGAAAACACCAATCTGATTTATGTCTATATCCAATCCGCTCAGCTGTTGCCTGTTCTGTGTTCTCTGTCATCTTGTGGTGACTATTATCTCGGTATATTTTGTATTATGTATTACGCATATTAAAGTGTCTTTTCACATTATTAGCTCGAGAAAATGGACTGTCAACAAATTATTGGTCAAGCACGAAATCAACAAGTGAATTTTAGCTTATTATGTATCGTACATACACGTATTACTTATCACTGTCTGTTTAACATTGATGCATTGTAAATTGTAAACTATTGTTACTACTAGGTCTCTAGATCATCAGCTACCACGAATAAAAATTTAGAGGCCGTTATGATGTTTCATGTCTCATGCAGGTAATTTTTAGTCTGTGTATTGTGCATTGTGCAGTATCATAGATACCTGTATCTGAAATTTCAACACAATACATGATGATGATGGTATAGCATTTATTAACAGGGACATTTTTACAATTTAAGGTTTACAGTTGTGCATTATTTATTTTTGAAAGAATTCTACTTTTACGACTTAGAAAATGTTTTCATCCAATTCCAATTCCAACTCGTGATTCTTGATACGTGATACGTAAATTAGGCATTGGGTCTCTTTTACCTAAATAATGTGTTTAAATGTGACTTTTAAAAGCTGCTTTTGCTTGTAGTTTGTAGTTTGTAGTTTGGGAATTTGTGCGGTTTTAAAAATTCCAGGAACGAGTTGATGGAATTGGTAAACTGATATTTGATATCGTTATCATAAATTGCACATTGCACATCACAAACTAAACCAAGTCAAGTCAGATCATTCCATTCCAACAATTTTTTAAACTTAATACAGACTGATTTGTGAGATGGTTAGCCTTTATACAATAACAAATCTGGTATAAATTTAACACAATGCACACAGTATTTTACAATGGTTTACGCACCTTGACATTGCATTGCAGCTTACAGTTGACTGACAAATGAATATCAGTAAAACGTTTATAAAGTGTAAATGTGCATAAAATGGGTAGCATTCGTATTTCGTGTTCCTGCAATTTAGCATAATATTCAGTGTAAAATGTTTAGTGGTGTTCACAATTCTCACATACGATATGACTCTAAGTGTAAGCACAAACGATGTACTATGTAGAAACGGAAAAAATAATCTTGAATAATGTAAATCCGCGTCATGTTTCCACCTTAACTGTTGCTTTATTACTTATTACTTACATACATCGTACATTGTACATTGTACATGCATTATGTTTAAGCTCGGCTACACCTGTAGTAAGTAGTCTGTACGTTAAACGGTAGAGTCAGGTGTTTTAAAAACACTGTTTCTTAATGTAGACTGTAGAGTGTAGACTGCAGACATCAAAAAAATGACCAAAACATTTTGAAACATGACACTCTTTTATCATTCAAAGACGAGTTTTGTTGCATGTATCATGACTCAACACTCAGCACTCCTCACTCCCAACTCCTGACCATGCAGATGCATATTTGAGAGGATTCTTCGTGAATTATGCATAAAAATAAAATAAATGATCACGACTTCCGTAGTAAACACTAAACACAAGTCAGAAGTTAAACTGTCTTTAGTGCACATTGACTCAATCTCGTATGGTACATGTATACATTGGGACTCAAAACTATAAAATAATATGAGTCGTTACACTGTATACATGCGTCAGATTCGCATGTATGCAGCTAAAAATAAGTTCATAGATTTTTGTACATTTATTCCCAAAATTAAGCTAACCAAAGTTTTAAATTTATGAGAAAGAAACTTCAAAATTAGCTCATTATTTTAACCTTGAATTCCTGGAATTTTCTCACTTTTTACAAGTTTACAGTAATTCAGTAAATACTCGAGTAAGAGGAATAAAAGTTTGAAATGGGACTTTTATGCCAATTCATAATTCATCATCACTTTTACTATTGGAAGTCGGTCCACAGTCAACGTACTGTACATGTACACTTCTCATTTTATCTGTTCTTTGTTGTTGAGACGTGCAAAATTGTACTAGTTTTCATTCTCATACTCTACACGGCAAACTGTACACTGTGGATGGCTTAAAAATGTGTTGAAATAGAGAACCTAATGTCTAATGTCTAACGTAGCACAGTAATAACGGCCTAATTTCACTTGTTTATTTACATGTCTTTCTTCTCGCTTAACAGTATCAAATGATACCATTTACCATGCACTATAAGACGTAAATACAAAATATAAAGTACAACTGCACTGGTACTGTCCATTCCGCATATTTTTACACATGTCTGGACTCATGCAACTGACAATGCAGAAAAATTGAGCATCACAAGTTACAAGTCATTAGCTGTGTTTAAAACAAGTATTGTCATCATACAGATGTCACTGTACACTTTCATTAACTGTTCTTCTAGCTAATGTTTGTACCAATTAGACAGATTACATGTGTAATGTATACAGTTTACACGTTGAATGGATATAATGGATTACAGGATATAAAAGGGAAAGAATGTAGTTTCTCTTTGTCCTTTGTCATTCATAATTGCATCTTTGATCTATTCAGAATGGCTTAAGTTTATAAACGCATGCATCAATTTTCATAATCGCAGATTGCATATCATACCATACAACAGAATATATAATGAACTATTTTACCTGTCATCACATTGTGATGACAGGTAAAATAGTTCTGTGCAAAAAATGCACCACACTGCATCTCATCCACGGATTAAAAAGATAATCCAATATTACTAATCTGAATATTTGTCAAAGTGCATTTTACTCTTGATCATTGATAATCTTGCTGGTTATGCTATAGTTTATCACAAAACGTATCTAGTACACATTACAAACTAAATAAGACAAATGAACCTAAAGACGAAAGGAGAGACAAACGGATAAAAATCAAAATCAACTTTGTGAAGAAGCTCTTATTAATTTATTAATCACATCTGTCACATCACTAACGAGCATAATTCACAATTAACATATTAACAAATCTGTATAATTTATTTAGAAGAACGGATGCTTTACCCTTTACCTTTGATGGCAAAATTCCACTTGTTAGAACAGATAGTTTATTTCTGTAATACAGCTGTTTGAAATTAAGGTCAATGTGAACAACAAACAGCAAAACAGAAGGAGCTTTAAGAAGCAACAATCCAGCATAATTTATAATAGACATAATATAATAACAGTGCAATAAAAATAATGTGTGTAGTGTGTAATAAGTACAGTGAGTACTAAGTACGATAATGACCTATGAAAGAAGTTGGCTGATTCTCGGTCTAGTTTACACATAATATTCCGTTTCCTTTTGATAAAAGAATCCTGAATCCTGAATCAATGCAAGACATATAAATACGTAAAACTTAAGCATTTGTAAAAATGGTATATTATGCTGGTTATTTATTTAGTTATACATTTGATGATGAATGTACACTGTATATTGATACATGAAGAAAATAAAACAAAGCAGGGAGTCCATAATTATAGAGTGTTTTCCTATGTGTGTACTTTTTCTTCTTTCTTCTCATTTCCATTTCCATTGGATTGGTTTAGTATTTAGTGGGCAGATAATTTATGTTGTACGTAATGTTTGTGTTTTGTGTTTTGACTAGTTGGCAGTTGTGTGATTCTTTTTTTTTCAATAAAAAGTGAGTCATTTACTAATGATGATTTAATTGACATGTTGTGGTTGGTGGTGAGCACGATGAATAGACATTAGACACAAGAAACTACACACTAGACACAAGGTAAAGACACAATATCGTGGAATGGAAAATGGAATGGAATAGAAATTATACCTTTCTGCGTTCTGTCACTTGTCAATAGTATTGAATAAAGCCGACAAAATTTTAAAAAATGACGGCTGACTTTGTATTTATTTTGTCCTCATTCTTGAGTCTTGAGTTTAGCGTCTTGATTCTTGAGTGTTTTATAAACTACTATTATTATTATTACAGTGTAAAAGCATAACATTAGCCTCTTTTTATCTCATTCGATTTCATAGGAAAAGAGAGAAAAGTCATGATAAAAATTGACAGACTATTAACAACTTTACATTCCATTTATCATTCAACATTCATCATGCATAATTTCTGTCATATTTTATTCCCTTCAAGTTTAAACACAAAGAAACGGAAAAGCGTGCACATCAGACAACAGAATACAGGAAAAATGTAGGTAAAAATGCAAAAACGCAAAACAAAACCCATCTGTACATGATATTTTTTGCAATTCGCATACAGAATGACAGGAAAAGTGAAAACATTTACATTTTACATAAAACAATTTACCCTCCATCCATTTTTTATTCTACGTTTAGTTTTATATACTTTCTACACTGTTGGTTTGGTGGGGTTTCCTTCTTCATCCTTCTTTGCCTCCAAGCTCCACACTATAGAATATGGACAAAGTCTTTAATCCATGTCGACTGTCGACTTAATTACAGCCTTATGAAAGAACTAGATTTTTAAACTGACGCTTTACACAAGATTTAACACGAGCAACGAGCAACCAAACATAAATATCAGTATATGTATTGCAAAATGCCAAACACCTCATGACAAATCTGTGCTGTTGGCGAGAAAGCATTTTTCTATCCAACTATTTTGAATTTTTCTTAATCCCTCCATTTTCATTTTTATTACACTTTTGCTCGAATCTAATCTAATTAAACGGTCTAGTCACGTTTGAACAAAATACAAAGTATAGCGAGAGAGTTGCCCGTAGTCCGTCGTCTTTATATTGTTATACAATTTACGATTTACAATAATTATGTTACAGATTAAATGGTCGTATAAACGGTGAGTACACACCACAGTGTATTTTCATTTTTTATACTTGCCTTTTAATCTGTCAAGTCATTTCTGTGGTGTAGATTTTTATGGAGAAAAACAAAATAATTCAACCAAATTTTTATCAGAATTTTGGATTCTTCTTTCGCGTGAAGAAAATACGATGTGATGTAATGGAAATTACAAGGGCTTATTTTTATCATGCAGCAATATGTCAGTATAATAAAAAGTTTGAATGTTTTGCAAAAAAAATAACTTACAAGGAAACTTTATTACTTATAAAATTTATGGACAGATTTTTACATGGAAAATCACATAGATTCATAAAAATGATTGGCTGTAGCTCATGCGTTTTGCTTCGTAGCTTCAAGTGAAAATCTCAAATATAATATAAATATAAAATGTAGGATGCAGATAATAATATATTCGAGGATAAGAAGGAGTTTTGTTAAGCCATTGCAAATCTCTTGTAGCTCTAGGTTTGGTTGAGATTCAGAAGGATTGTGAAAAAGGTGTGAAATTTTTGTCAATTTTATTCTTTACTCCAGTTCTACGGATATGCCAATATATGCACAATGCACATGCATAGTTTTTCCTCATGTGGATATGGATATGCATACGGACATGAGAATGAAAAGTACTGTTAGTGGAAAAGTTTGACGTAAAGTTATGCCATAAGTTTCAATTCTGGCTTAAATTACGATAGTGGCCTTTCTGTCTTGAGTTTTGAGTCTAGAGTCTGGATTCTGGATTCTAGAATGTTGAGACTCAAGTATCTATCTTTCTCCTTGGATGTAGTCTGTATAGTTTGTAGTATGTAGTCTGTGGCTGTAGTTATGCGATATTACGCTCAAATTGTGTACTTGATATTAGATATTACATATTCATAAATAAAAATCCGGTAGCTCTCGTTTTCTCTTTCTCCTCCTTACCGATTTTGATGCCGATGCATAAATGCCAGCCTACAAATATAATGTACATAATACGAAATGTGAATTTTTTCCATTCGGTAAAGAAAGTTTATTACATTTTCTACTTTCTCCGAGTACGTCCTTTTTACTTTACTTTATTTTACTTTACTCCAGTAACTCCAGTAACTCCAGTGCTTTCCTCTTTGTGTGTCATGGTAGATAGTAGATACATCGTGGTGATGGCTTTTCGTTTTCGTTCTCGTCTCATCTCGTCTCGCCTCGTCTTTTTTCGCATCTCTCCTGTCTATATGTATCTCTGTATATTGTATTATATTATATTATATTGCATTACAATTTTGGATTTTGGATTTCTGAATTTCTGAATTTGAAATGTGTCTAAGTATAAAGTATAACTAATGTAAGTAACTACATAAAGTCTCCAGTCTCTAGTCTATAGTATCAAATCTCCACATATACAATTTCCAACGTAAAGAACATGGCCAACGAACAAGGAACACGGAACAAGCCTGAATTATATTCGATAGTTTTGTGCGTGTGTACCGACTTCTCATAAAACCATTTCTTATAAAAGACAGTTGTCATAAACATTTGGTTATAAATAATATTGTTATAAAAACTACTTTACATAAACTCACTTCTTATCCAACACACTCATAAAATCCGTATCCGGTGGCGAGGGGGTCCGAGTCACGCTAGCTTTAATAGCCATTACTCT
>JAQGBH010003344.1:0-20203 GCA_034698265.1 Sminthurinus aureus | reverse complement strand
TCGGGAGGTCAGGGTTTCGATTCTGACCTTCGGTTATCGTTTTGCCGATTCAAGCAGAAAAACCATGCAAAAAGATTTTGCCACAGTTTTTGAGCATAAAAATGGGTCAATTTTGTGCTAAAAAACTTTGCAAAATAAAGCGTTCTTTATTAAACACAACTTCGTTAGTAAATTTCCCTACGGGTTCAATGTCAAATGCCCGGTTGAAAAGGATGAAACTTTGCAAGGTACATGGTCGAAGAACAGCCCAGGTTGAACAAAAGTCAATTCTGAGTTCAATCCTTTGGATCCTCTTTTCTGCAGCCAAAAGTCTTAGACCAAGAGAAGTCCCTTCATCACTGAAAATTTGGCAATTGACAATTGACAATGAAATGGAAAATGGTGGGAAATTAAACAACAGCCAATTAATTTATTTTTGGTAGGACTACAAAATTGTAAATTGTATGAAATTTCAAATGTCGTAGAAAGTAGAAATGTTTCAAAATTTCGCTCTTCCAATAACATTTGGATTTGCACAAGCCGGCGCAGGTCAAAAGCAAAATAAAATTCTCATTTGGAGGCGGCTTTTTGACTTTATTGTAATATGTAATATTGTGCAGTATGCAATTTCCTAAATACATTTTATTATCATAATTATTATGCTAGTTTTTATCTTGAGCATGGAAATATATACAAGTGAACTGATGTGTTGTTTGATTTCTTGTTTGAAAAAAAATCCCCGCTACTTGCCGCAAAAGGTAAAACGTAAAAACTACAAAGCATATGAAATGCTTTTGGTATGTTACATAACAAAACAGTGCACATTCTCAGAAATATTCAAATTTTTACAGTGTCCCGTGTCCAGTTTCGAGTTTTAAGTATGAAAAATAAATTGATCAAAAAACGCAGAAACAGAAAATTAGAGAGGTTCAACAGGAGTGAAATGTATGTAAATGAAATTGGAGTCTTATGACACTGAGAGGTGAAAGGTCGTAAAATGGAGAATGGACAACTGAGAGCATGATTAAAAATGATTTTTCATTCAAATTTGTGAGTCAATATTAAATTATGAATTAAAAGAGAACACGTGGACTGCTGTTGAGATTTGAGCCAACACAAAGTATTAAATGTATGAATGCAGATTCCAGATTCCAGTTGTCAGTTTCAACAAATTCGTCAATTGTTTTACCCAGTACAACATTTTCCGTGTAAAAAAATTAACGCACCGGACAAAATAATCCTTGGGAAGAAAACGCGTTTGTACATTCTACATGCAGGTTGTGTGTGTTTGTTTGTGTGTTGAGTGTTGACTGGTTTTTAAAGGGGATTAGAAGTATTTTTGTGCATGTTCCATCGGGAATCTTTCCCTGGTTTGTACATGAATTAAATAGCTGTAAAAAAGCTGACAAATCAAAACCCCAACTGCAATCTGTATTAAAATCATGCGCGTACATTGTACATTATGCATGATTTAAATTATGATTATGATTATGAATTCTTTGAAATTTGACTCCATCTACCACAAAACGTACTGGAAAAACGTTTCAAAATTTACCATTTTTTATTTATCATTCTGCGTACATAAAACTGGAAAATGTGAGTGGCACCAAAATCGTTGGAAATTAAACTGTTAGTTTACAGCAGAGTTTTCTGCATTTGTATTTGAGATTCCAATTGTACTTACATGATAAATTATGCATAAACAATAAACAAAGTCTTTTGTGTTTCGTTCGTGATGCTCCAAGTATGAAAAAAAGTTGAATTGTTTTCAAAATTTTATTTGCCCTTCTTTTGCCTTTGTATACAATTACAGATTTTTAGTGTTTAGTGTGGAAATGTGACGAGGAGATTGACAACATTATTGAAGACAAAGTTGACAAAATTTGGTGTGGCTTCTCGCTCGAGCGTATGAAAACTGCCAACTTTTATTCCAACATCCCGAATTCTCTCGACTTCTTTCTTCATTTCATTCTCAAAGCAGGTCATTAAATTGAGATTGGAATTCGCAGGTTGTGATTTAGAATTTGATGCTGTTTTTTGAGTTGCTAGCAGAAATTCCCTTTTCAGTTGTTCTATTTTCTCAGGGATGGAAAAAGCGTGCTGATATAAAATGGAGTAGATCAAAGTGGCGCCAATAGCGCAGTAACCAGTGAAAAATCCGAGTGCAGGAAAATCCTGCGAATGACGAATTGTAAAGAAATAACAGAAGATTGAACCAAAGAGACAATCGAGCTTGAAGGCAAAGATGCAGAACGGGAAACAGCGATTGAAGAGCTCGACAAAGACGACGAATTCTTTCATCTCACCCAAGATTTGACGGAGGATCCAAATTTCGCTCCGAATGTCTCGATTTGGATCTGAGCGAAGTTGGAATAATTCTCCAAAAGTTCTGAAACAGAATTACATTTTTTCGTTTAGAAATTTTAGTTTTTAGGGAAAATGAGTAAAATATTGTATATTTTTTTACCTGAGTTGCAGATTCATTCGCTGCAGTTCGGACTGACATTTTCCAAAGAAAAGAACTTGAGTGACGACTGAGAAGAAGAAAAAGACCACGATGACCGTCGAAGAAATTACATCAACAGAGAAAAGTCCGAGGAAACTGCTGAAATTTTGATATTCCGTTGGCAGAGCCGAGTACAAAAGTTGAGGTCGACTCGGATCAACCGCCAAAATGATGAGAAGAAGAATTTCCCCCATGAGAGCAGCAAAGTAAAATAATCTTGCCAACAGTTCGTCAAGAGAATAAAGCGGCGGCCAAGTGAACAGCGGACGAATTTCATTTGAAATTGGATCACGACCAAAAACCTGATTTTGAGCTGACGCTGACTCAATTTCAGGTTCAGAGTTTGTTCCAGTTCTCTCCGCTAAAACGTCAGTTAATACAGAACCACAAAAAAAATTTCATAGAGCAAGAACTAAATGACGAAAAGAGTGATAAAACAATATTTTCGGTACACTGAACAATTTGTCTATGGATTTGGTAAAACCTTTAAAGTTGAAAACAATTCAACTCAAGTCTTAAATTATCAAAATTAATAAACTAGCGTAAAAAATGCAAGGTCCAAAAAAGCTCTCAAAAGACACGAAACAAAAATCGAGATTTCAGAACAGCATCATGTTTTCAAATTTTTGGTTTGTGAATCAAATATCTCGTTCCGTTGATTAATGTTGGAACGAGCTCCATCACAAAACCGCAAACTTCAAAGGTATAAGCGTGATGATTTTCCAAAATCTTAATTTCTGTTTTGTCTCTTTTGAGAACTTCTATAAAATTTTTATTTTCATTCTAGTAAATTATTCAGTTTACAACAATTTTTTCAAAAATTTTATTCAAGCTGGAGCAAAAGTTTTATTTTGTTACTTTTTTCATGTTTAAGTGTGTTTTCAAGTTCCTCGTCAATCATTTTCTGCACAGGATTTTCCTTCTCCAGAAAAAGCTGGTTGAAAATCAGCACGCATTCGTCCGGATTCTTGACAAACATGCAAAATCCCATAAAGTTGCAAAGAACGTAGACGACTGTAAACACAAAATGAAGGACAAAATGACCCCATCGGAAATATTTCTCTGGCTCCAGAATCGTCGACTGCACCAGTCTCCAGATTATGTAAAAAGTGTGAGAAATTGCAATAGAAAAATAAATTTTCCAAATGAAAATTCTGATTTTACTCGTCTGTCTCTGAATTTTTCCAGTTTCCAGGTCAACTTGAGTCGGCAGAAGATTCAAAGCGGAGAGAATTTTAAATGCCTTGAAATTCCACTCATTTTCTTCAAAGGTCAACATTTTTAAATTGTTGAAGAATATTTTGGCGTTTGTCGTTTAAATTATTTTAGACTTTGCAGCTGAATCCATTGTGTCTAACGAGTAAAGCGGAGTTGAGTTTTGAGTTGAGGAATGAACAAGAAATAAAAGGAATAGGCAGCAAAATGTGTGTCTCAAGACTCAATCGATATCGATTTCAATTGTCCGCATCGCCACGGCTTTTAGTTTTGTGGTCGCTTTTATTACTTTGTACACATTTACGTAACTTTTCAGCTCTCGCCCGAGTTGCGGAGTCACATAACTGCGTCAATAAACGAGGATGGGAAAACCTGATAAACGGAATTTAATTAACGCGACTCGTTCCTCTCCGTTTTACTGTCCATTTTGCAAAGCCAAACCGAGGAAAACAGTAGTTTTGAGTTCACGTTGAACAAAATGTGAAAAGGGAGAAAAGACGAAGAACCGACGTGTGTTTTCTATTTTGTACGTCGACTTTTTGCGCAGAAAACGACAACGACGAAAAGAGAGAAGAGAAATTGGCATTCCGAGTCTTCATGTTTTATTCAGAGTTTTGCACGTGCAAAATTTATGCGTTTATGAGCTTCGGCTTCCTTCAAGTGTCTGTGTGGGTCAGAAAAGAAAACCGCATTGAATTTACCTAAGTCGTTTTCCTATCCATTTTCCTCGGTGCGGAAGTCCATGCCATGGAAATGAAGTTATAATAGACAGATAAAAATACCCAATAGGAAAAAAACAGAAGAAACCCGTTTCGGATGTGACTGATTTGACTCAATGTTTTTTCCTTTTGCTTTGGAATAATTTGCGTTTTTTCATTTAATTTATGATTTGTTTTCAAATTAGCGGCTGAACTGTGCGTTCAACAAGAATTGAGCCGCGTTGAGTGGAGTTGAGTTGAGGAATGAACCAGAAAGAGGAGAAATGGCGACGAAATGTCTAGCTTTGGTGATATCAACTTTGACATCGCAACCTGTTCAAGTTCCAGTTCCAGTTTGGTGGTCTCTTTTATTCTTTCCCACACATTCACGTGGAGTTTTGAGCTCTCCGTTGAGCTTTGAATAGTCGAGTCACATAACTCGGTCAATAAATGAGGATCGGGGAACTTGATAAACCAAATTTAATTAACGCGGGTCGTTTATCTCCGTTTTATTATCCATTTTGCAAAGCCAAGCCGAGAAATACTTTTGATGTCCCGTTGAACAGCAACGTGAAGAGAGAGAGAACAAACGGGAGCAATCCATGTTTGTATTATAGCTCGATACTCGATTCTCGATTCTCGATTCTCGATTCTGGATATTTTGTGCAAAAAACGAGGACGAGGGAACAGAGAAATTGGCACGCGAATTATTCATGATTTATGTTGTTTTATTCAGGTTTTCGCTCGAGTAAAATGATGTCTCCATTTACGAGCTTTTAGCTTTATTCAACTCTCTTTGTGTTTTTGTGTTTGAGATAAGAGAACCGGAGCAACGGAATTGAATTTACACAAGTCGTTTTCCTTCATCTCTCAATTTTCCTCGGCTCTTTTTAATTAAATATTCCACATTTTAGCAATCATAATTTTGTAAACCAATCATGAGCGCGCTTTTCATAATCTCTTTTAAATTTTGCCTTCAAACAAAAGCAAACTTGTTGAACGTTTTGGGATTTGAGATGTTTTGAACAGAGAAAACAGTTGAAAAGATATTGAATTGTTACAAAGAGTTTTGTTTTGAGTAAAAGACAAATTCATAATTCAAGATCTAGATGAAATGAGGAAGAAAATGAAAATAGAGTGCATTAAAAAATGACGGAGATGAAAATTGGAGGTCCTTTGTGCTAAATCGCATTCCATTGCGACGAAAGGTCATCGAGTCTCCTGCGTCTCCAGAGAATCCTCCGATTGACAAGCGATAAAAATCTGAAGCATCCGAAACGGAGAAATTCGAGTATTTTGCCCACTTTTTGTTCCCTTGAAAATTCTCCAGTTCGATTCGCAACTCCTGATCCGCGGTTTTTGTTAAGGCGTGAATTTTCTCCATACCAATCCAAAAGTTTTTGCCCAGAGAGCCGAATCCGTTTGAATATTCATTCCGATTTTGATTAAATTCTTGTTGAGGGCCGGAACTTGGTTTTTGCATCAGCGTCCAACCACCTCCGTCACTTTGGAAATCATAGAGAACTTCACGATTCATACTGTTGCCATGGAGATGAATGGATTGTTTTGTTGATCTGGGTGATGGTAAAATTTTGCTGGCAACGATGCAACTCGTAATTGATGTGGGATCTTGAGCGAAATACAACAAAAGCGTATCAAAACCAAAATTCGAATTTGTGGGGGAAAAAGGTGACGACGGAGTTTGAAACAACTTTTAAATACCCGAAATCTCTTCATTATGACTGCCTTTGTCCGACTGACCCGAAAAAAGTTCAGTTGAGCCCCAAATCAAAATCAACAGACGGAAAAAACACAACGTCAAAACCAAAAACAAACTCAATTTTGTTTTGGATATTTTCATGTTTTCATGAGCTCTAAAAATATTATAACATTCACAAAATCTCATTGTCAGTCAAAATTGAAGCAGAGTCTACAACAAAATTGGTTTTGGTTTTCTTGATTCAGGTTTAATAATTTAATTTATGTTCACTCTTGATTTTTGATTCTCGAGGATTTCAGCCTTTTTGTCTTTTCTACAGTGAGAAATGAGCGGTTTCTTGTGCTTTGTTGAATCTGAATCTTGACTTTTGACTCCGTTTGCTGAGAAATATTTCAATTCATTCTCCAAAGATGACTAAAGTTGCCAGACGTTGATAAAGAAAAAACAACGACATTCAAATTCGCATCCTTGAGATAAAAGCGAGTGAATAAAATTGAACATGAACTTTCACCTGTCAACTGGCGACTGGGGAAAAGACAAATCGCGTTTGAAATAATATTCACTTAAATATTTTCCTCTTCTTTATCAGGCAACTCAGTTATTCTGAGTGCCAAATGGAAAAGACGTGGGATTTCTCATGCAAAAAAGATTAAGGATGCAGATGAATCAACGGATGAAATTGACAAATGACAAATGACAAATGACGCAGATGAACTTTGATCTCGTTTTTTTCTCTTTCCATTTGGATGTGGATTTTCTGGGTAAATCCAAATCCAATTCAACTTTACTCGTTTGCATTTGGATTTTATCTGCAATCTGCAGGATGTGAACTGCGACTATTGATCATCGAGCATCGACGAGTGTCCAGTGTCCACGTCGTAGTAAAATTGTCAAATTTGTCTTTGTTTATCTGTCTTTTCTGGTTGTTCTTGTATAAATATAAAAGGAGCAGGCTCGGACGAAGAAGAGTCAAACACAATCTCAAAATCCATAAGACACAAACCATAAAAGTCAGCACACGAATCACCAAGAATCAAGAATCAAGAATCAAGAACAGTTAAAACTTTTGCTGAGTGAACAAAGTACAAAATTAAGTGGTAAAAAATCACTGGATTTGAATTTTTCGATTTGAATTTTATTCAAGTTGAAACGGTTTTGAATATTTTTTTCAAAATGGGAAAAATGTTGCTTGTTTTTCTGTGTGTTTTTGCTGTGGTCGTCCGCGTCTGCGGCAAAGTTGAGCCTCAAAATGAAAATCAAAATCTGGATTCAAAGGAAAACTTTGAACCGTTTCTCGTTCAAGTGACTTCTGTTTTCTTGGGCTTCTTTCAATATTTTTTCGGAGATGGAAAACCTGGAGAAAATTGGATAAAAAATCCAGGTTTGTTTTTATTTTGTTCAATTTCTTTGGCATCTTTTAACAATTTTTGCTCATTTATCATTTATTTTACTTACTGAGGGATGAAAGCCATAGCAACAGATTTTGTTTAGAGTTTAGAGTAATTTCTAATTTCCTGATAAAACGGAGAAAATGTTGTTATTTTAACCAAAACGAGTCAAAACATTTTGATTTGAGATGTAAATCTACCATGATTTTTGCAGGAAATCCGAATCCGAATCCGGTTTGTGGCGGTATTTTTGAAGGTGACGCGGGAGAAATTGAATTCCATCGAGAAAATTTCAATGTCGACATTGATGATGATGATGATGCAAATGCTTCTACGGTGTGCATTTGGACGGTCAAATTGCTTTTGGCAGATCCAGATGGCGCTGGAGTCAGTTTGAAGCTCGAGGATTTGGACCAAAATTCCGTGGTCAATTTGTATGCTGAAGGCGGACCTTCGAATCCCGCCAACCGGAACACATCAATCACGTAAATCACAAATAAATCAAAATCTTGGTTTTGTTTTGTTTCTTTGTACAATAAATCATTTCCTTTGGTTGTTTCTTTTTTTGTAGTCTGAACAGCTCACAAATAAATTCGGTGGTTGATTTGAGCGGGAAGATATTTATCATCACTTTAAAAAGTCAAATTCAACTGGATGAATTTGAAACTCCCCCCACAAAATTTGTCTTGAGTTGGTCTTGTGTTGAAAAAAGGTCAAACACCGACCCCGATTCAAAACTCAACAGCTCGAAAGTTGTTCCTGTAGAAACAACAAAAACAACAACAGAATTACCAACCCCACGAAAACCGCACATGTGGGGTAAATTTTGTACAGTTTTGAATTTGAATGTTAAAAATCATTGACTTTTGAACTGCTTGTTTGAAATGGTTCAAATTTTGATACTGTATTTTAGCATGGCAATGTCCCGATGCTTCAACAATTTTCCCCTGCACTTGCTACAAGGATTCCCGGGGGATTGAACTTTACTGTTGGAACGTGGCAGTGGATCAAACGGGCATTGAAAATGTATTCAGAGAACTTCGTCGACGCAACGGAATTCCGGAGGATCACGGATTTTCCATCTGGAAATTTGCATTGGCCGTTACAAATTTGACAACATTTGACCTGGCGCCTCTTTACGGAAGTCGAATGCGGGAATTGAGTATCCTTTACAATGAAAATTTGACCAAATTTGTGACCTCTGGAAATCCGCGAGATCACGGGTCAATCCAAGTTGACGAATTTCATCTTGGAAATAGTCCTAGAAAGCGAGATGACTTCCGCGACACTCTCCAATATTTTTCAAACCAAATGACCGCTTTTTATCTTTCCGCCATTGACCTCAGCAACCCCAACAATAACAATACTGAACAAGATGACAATGAGCTCGTTCCTGGACTTTCTGCCCTTGAAAAACTCACCTATCTGAGCTTTCATGTGTGTAATATTAGTAGAGGTTTGAGGAGCTCCCATTTACAAAAATTCCCAAGACTTGAGACGATTGATCTGCGATGGAACGAAATTGACGGGATTGGAGAAGCCGTTTTTCCCGCCAGAGTTTCCACTGTTTTTCTAAGAGGGAATAAATTGAACGAGACTTCATTTCATCCGGATTCCGGGATCGCTTTAACTGGCCGTGAAACGGCAATTGATTTAGAAAATAATCAAATCCCCACTTTACACTCCCAGATTTTCCACACTTTTCTCTCGGCCCACCCACGAAACAAATTTGTCATCAGGGGAAATCCCCTGATTTGTGACCAAGGGCTCAGCTGGCTTAAATCTGGACGGGAGGAATTTGAGGATCGGGTAGGTGGCGCTTATTGTGAAAATGATCCGGGGTACACCGTTTTTGATTCCGATTTGATCCCTTGACAAAATTAATAACAATAATTATTATTATTATCACCTAAATCATAAATGATGAAATAGAGACTGTCATTTTGATTACCTAAAAGAAAAAACAACAGTGGGAAACTAATTGGAATATTTCAAAATTTAAAACAAATGAGAAACCAGAAACCACGGATAAAAAAAGAGTGGCAATTTTTACTGTAATTTTGTCTCGTCTACGTTTTAAAATGTGCATTTTCTGTTAAAATCCCTAAAGAAAACTGATAATAAAGGAACAGTTTCATACAATTCATAATACAACAAACATTTTAAAGGTCAACCCTTGTGACCTTTGGTTCCATTTGCACATTTAGGGTATTTGGACCAATTTTAAATGTTTACATGAGATTATCAAAAACATTTTTGCTGTAAAATAAACATGACGTAGAGAAGTTCAAGTTCAAGTTAAAATTGACATTTGACCACGTTTACTGTTTACCCGCATTTTTATTGCTCATTAAATTTAACCCAGTTTAATTTATTTTGTAAATGTCAGAAGTTTGGGGATTTAACATGCCGAATTCAGAATTGGAAATGGCCAATTCGGTCATTTAATCTTTTGTCCAGTTCTGGAATTTACAGTTTCTGGAGACGTTTTCAAACTGCGGCAGAGAGAAATAAAGACGATAAGTTTGGGTTTGGCAGGATGCTCAAGGGACAATTGAACTCCCGCGAACCGGATGGAGAAATGCAGAGACTACCAAGCGATGATTCTGTATTCAGAGGCGCCATCTGGTTTCTCATCATCGGGATTGCTCTCGCGTTTGTTAGTGGGTTTCTGGAAATTATGAGACAGCAGGTTCTTTTTATGTGCTGATTTAAATCGTATGGTTTTTGACTTGTTTTCCTCGCCTCAAGGCTCAAGGGAAATAAAAAAGGTGCACGTACGTAAAATTCAGAATGCAGGACATGGAATTTGGGATTAGCAGGAAAGGAATGGACAAGGGACAATGTACTCAAATCTATTTTTATTTTGTAGGCAGAACAATTGTTTAAACATCACAAAGCCCAAAGGCAAAAGTGACAGGAGGGAAATTCTTTTGTTATTTATTTCTCTCAGCTTATTTTTATTTCCCATTTGACGTTGATATTTTTACACAAAGCACAAAACACCAAAACATCAAACACTCCAACCGTCAACATTCAATATGGAAAAACAAAAGCCAGAGGAGGAAAAAATCAGCAGGAATCGGAATATGAGATTTTCCAACTCTGAGATTTGTAATGAAAATCAGGTAATTCCACCACAATTTTTGTGTCTATGACACAAAAGTACTTGTGATATTTACACACATTTTTCATATTTATCAATTATCAAGCAGGCGAAGGAGAAATTTTCCTTTTTTAGTTTAAATATCTTTGTTGTTTTTACCCATAGATTGAAAATGAGGATGAGAATGAGAATCAACGGATTGTGTGTGGAACCGCTTGGAAAAATTTGGGTTTGCTGGAAACTTTAGAAAAATACGACGTGATCACAAAGGAGAAGAGAGGTGAATCAGTATTAAAAATTGTCCGCCATTTTTTCCTCAGCAGCAAAACAATTAAAACAGAAAATGCAGAAGCAGCGGAGCTAGACAAAAGCAAAATCAGCGAAGAAGAGGAAAAACATGAAATGGAAATGGAGGGCGAAGGGACAAGTTTTGAAAGTCCCATGTCAAAAGCTCTCCGAAATCCAGTCGTAAGCTAAATAATTTTTACATAATATTTTGCTCCAAATTCCAAAAACTTGTCCATTTTCCATATGAATGAAAAAATAACGTTTCTTTGTGGCTGGATATTTAAATTTTGGATTTTCCAGGTGGTTAGAAATATTGTTGCTTTTTTGAGCTGGTCCTCCATTTTGACGAGTCGCCTGGTGAGCAAACTGTGGCTCACTTTGTGCAACGCTCTCTTGCGCAACTCCCGGGATGACAATTTCTATGTGCGTGTTATTCGTATCAAATTTCGCTACTGCGATGAAACCGGGACGTTCATCAAGGATTATGACGGGCTTCTCCGTGGCGAGATAAAAACTCTGGATTCCTTCAACGACTACCTCGCTGAGCTTGACGAAGCGGGCCGCGGCAGATTCCCCTGTAAAAATTTTGTGTTCAAAGATCTCTTTTTGAATCCCTATCAAATCAAACGGTTTTTCCGGCTCCAGGGAGCGGAAATTCGGGGGTTGAGATTGGATTTTTGCAGGATCGACCACCGACGCTCTGTGAATGCCCAATCTTTGACGGATTTACTCATGACCTGTTGTCCAAATGTGGAATGTTTGACCATTGTTAAAATCCCTTTTGACATGCAGAGAAACGCCATGGTTGAAAATCAGAATCCAGATCCGAGACACATTCTCAACATCAACATCAACTCTGAAAATGAAAATGAAAATGGAAATGAAGCTGGAATTATTTCAAATTTGCCCCGTTTTTCCCTAGTCCGTCTAAAAGTTCTCCTGATTGACCTGTTTTACGTGGAACAAGTGCAGGAGCTCCTGGTCAAGGATATTGTTCTCTCATCTCCATCTCTCCAGCGAGTTTATGTCAGGAGCCAAATCTATACACACGACTACGACGCTAATTTTGATTATCTGACCTCAATCTCCAAATCTGGTCTGGTGAGTCAAGTCACGGTTAAACCCGAGATGAAAAACTTGGAGGGGTTGAAAAAGTTTGCTCAATCAAAACCATCACCTCGTCTGGATTATCTCTGTCTGTATCTTGATTATGTCGACTTTAGCGGTTCCGAAGGATTCATCTCCTTTGAAAATTTCCTCCCCGTTGCCTCCGCTCTCCTCGACTCTTCCAAAAATTCCCTTGAAACTCTCCACATGAATGGGGCACGAGGAGGTCAGGTCACTAGGTTGTTAAAAGAGGGAGGGGTTCCAACCCTGGAAAACGTTAGAAGTGTAAGCCTATCCTGCATCGAAACCGGAACGACGAATCCACTTCCAGTCGCAGCATTCAATCGCATCTTTCCTAACGCCCTCCAACTTTCGATAGCGGGGGAAAGTGGAAGCAGAGGTCTGCTTTTAAATACTGCACCACTAAACGCCAATGCGGATGCGGATGCGGATGCGGATGCGGATGGTGAAAAGAGCGGGGAAAATGAAATTAAAATTGAAACTGGAAAGGGAGTCGTACCTCAAATCACCTGCCTTTTTGTCTACGACGCATTCACCAAGGATGTCTGGCTCAACCTTCCTACCCTCTTTTGTAATGTTCAGGAACTCTTTGTCAACAATGAAAACCTAGTTCCGGTTCTTCCACTAGTTTGGCAACTCGGAAAAAGCTGCTGGAGATTGAAAAAGTTGACTTTAAAGAGCACCGTGAAAATCACGGATGTTCCTCTTGATCAACTTTCTCCGGCAGTGGTTTTCCCTGGACTGGATGCTGCATTCACGGGGTTTCCGGAAGAAGCCTGCCTCCAACTTTTGTCCATGTATCCGGAAATCCTGGATGAGGAAATTGCCCAGGAACTTCGGATCAACAGCTCAATTTTGGACCTAAAAGGTATGTCAAAGGTCAAATGTCACAGGTCAAATGTCAAATGTCAAAGGTCAAATGTCAAAGGTCAAATGTCAAAGGTCAAATGTCAAAGGTCAAAGGTCAAAGGTCAAATGTCAAATGTCAAAGGTCAAATATCAAAGGTCAAAGGTCAAATGTCAAAGGTCAAATGTCAAACGTCAAATATCAAAGGTCAAAATTCCAAAGTTAACATCATGTTTTGAATTTTGAACTGTACGTTTTTGGCCCATGTATTTTAATCTGAATTTCATGTTTTATGCTTAATCTTGCAGATCTTGAAGAGCTCCACATCAGATTTTTAATTTTATCGAACGAGGAGCTGCCTCAAAATGTTTTGACAGTTGTGAGTGGCGCCTATGCTTTCGAGTGGATGCGGATGAAACAGGAACAACAACTCAAAGTCTTGATACAAACTGAATTGTGTCCCGGATACGACCAAACCACCTCTTATCTCACTGCTAAAAATCAACGCAAGTTTTTCTCAACTTTTTTAAATATTTTCAATATAAATTCCATAGTTGTCCTTGTTTTAAAAGTCAAAAGAAAAGTTTGTATAACTTTTGTTTTTTTATAGGAATGGAAAATATATTAAAGCCGTTGAAGCCTTTTGCAGACATTTCACACACCTTTTAAATGTGGAAAAATAAAAGTTTTTATTGGCTTCCTTTGACTTTAGTTTTGGTGTCAACTATGAGAATTATTTATCCATCAATTATCAATGAAAACAACTTTAAAAGAATATGTCCGCCTTGTCTCATATCAACGATCAACAAACGCACCAGATCCAAATTTTATCGTGACCGTCTCTAGACTCTAGACTCTGTACTCTATACACGAGTGAGTCTCGAGTCTCGAGTCTCAACACGCGACTTTATTTTTGTGCTTGTCTTGAGTCTCTATAGGATTTTAATTTTGATGATGCATTTTAAATGTGCACTTTTCCTTTACTCCATATTGAGGGCAGGTGAAAAAACAACAAGAACCATAACTATAGTGTTAAACCAGTTTGGTCAAGTGTCAACGGTAGATTGTAAATAAAATAAAAGAATCAAAATCTATGTCATATTACTTTATTCTTTTAGCGCTTTGCGTTGGTTTTACATGTTAAATTAAAACTTGAATTAAATTTTTCATTGGACTTTTGCTGATGTTTATTCATTTTCATATTCAAATTTCATCAAATTTCAATGTGCTATGATATGCACTTTAAATGTGTGTATAGTGTTAGGACGAATACGAATACGAATTGTCCACGTACAATGTCCAACGTCTTGTATTCCCGTACCCTTGACCGTTTGAAGTTTGAAATCAAGAATAGACAGAAAAGGAAAAACGCCGCAGGGAGACAAGAGGAAATAACCCTCCGTTATTTTAATCCAAACTCCAAACTCAAACCCAAACCCAATCCAAAATTCACAAGGACAAGGACAACTTTTCTGATCAATCGTATTTCCATTTCTTATTTCTCACTGCACTGAGAACTTGTACATTGTACACATTTCACATTTTCTATCTTTTCCTTTGCAAGTTGAAATTTTCCACGACTAGTTTGAAACACTCGACTCATTTCATACTACAATCTATACCTATTTATTTAGCTATGTATTTTTCCAACAGTTTTTCTGGATTCTAGATTCTGGATTCTAGAATAGAGAAAAACTTATAGTATCGGATCAGACATCAAAAATTGTATAATAAATAGCAGAGTAAAAAGTGGAGCGGAAATGGAGAAACTTGAGGCAAAACTCAAGTTGATCAAGAATCAACTTGAAATATTTCAAAGAAGGCGAAAAAATATTTCCTGTGTTGAGAATTGTGCTGGAACTCATCTCGCTGAAAATGTAAGTAAAATAAATAATTATGGAGGAAATGTGAAACGAGTGCATTTTGGGGATTTTTAAAATACAAATTAAATTTTTAATGGGCCATTAACATTTGTAATTTCTATGTTCTGTAGTATTGACCTTTGACATTTGACCTTTGACCTATCGAAATAAATTCATGTATTTTTTCTATATTTTCCTATTCAGTTACTAAATATCCTTGAAAATGTTGATGAGGGGACAGAGGAATTCGAATCAGAATCGGGAGCGAGAGCGGGAACTTCAACTTTTCAAATGCAGCCGTGTGTAGTGCAAAAGGCCATGTCTAATTCCGTGGTAAGACTTTTAATGAATTTTTCCCGCGTTTTTTAAATTTCAAAATTTAAATTTAAGCACAAGTTTTAGCCTGCGACTATTGAATATATAATATAGAATAGGGAATTTTCATGGTTTGATTTTTGGTTTGTTATTTTGCAGGTAGTTCGAACAATATTGAGCCTGATGAGCACTCGGACTTTACTCGAGTGCCGAAAAGTGTCTAGATTGTGGAGGGAAGAAGCCACGTTTATTCTTGTGCCCCGCGCTGGCCATGCTCCTGAGCAAGATCACAACCCTGCCGAAGCTCACCCACCGGTGCCCCTGTTCCATGTGAAATTTGAAAAATTAAGACACTTTGACAATTTCAGTCAGGCCGCAGGGCCTTTGCCGCTCTTTCTCGAGATTTTACAGCACTCGACGGTTTTTCCATGCCCTCACTTTAATTTTACCGGAGGACGGATGAAGGATCCAAATTTCCTGAAATTTTTCTCCCACCACGGCAAACATGTGCAGCACCTGAAATTAGCTCCGGATGTTGTGGATTTAGTCACATTTCGACAGATTTTACTAAAATGGACCCCGAATTTAAAATCCTTGACCTTCCAACCAAAATCCTGGGCTAAGGGGTCCTACAATCTGCTGGAAAATGAAGAGAATCAACTTTTGGCGCCAGGGGAAAAAAATCCGAATGATCCAAATGATCCGAAAGATCCGAATTTATCGGAAGCTCTCTCCTTGCCCAAGTTGAATTTACTTGTGCTTCCCAAGACAAAGGCGGCCTCTGGGGTTGGTGATGATGATCTGGATTTCCCACCTGGTGCTGGCTTGATTTATGAAATATTGACCTGCGCCCAAAATCTGACCTCAATTGTTGACCCCCGCCTCTCCTACATCCCTCAAATACAAGCTGCAGGGAAACTCTCACTGATGAAATTTTTCCGCTGGAGTTTTCTTGATGCGGGATTGGACCAGAATTTTCATCGTTTTGTTCAAGCGGGGCCGCAGGTCAAATATTTGATGTTGGGACACGTAAAGTCCATCCAAGATCCAACTATTCCTCAAGCAGCATCCTCTCTGATCCACCAAAGTCAGGGGACGATAGGGAAGATCTTTGACCTTCAAACGTACAGCCTGAAACATCTGTTCAACAAGACGGTCGCCCTCGCCCCAGAATTTCCACAACTGCCAAAGGTCAATCATCTACGGGTGATTGCGGCGCAAGGCTATGTTTTCAAAATCCTTCCGAATCAACCCCTCGACCAAGTGTTTCCACATTTAAAATCCTTGCATGTGAAAATGCAGACGAGTGCGGCCTTTGATCGCCCTCCGTCGCCCCTCTGCGCCCATGGGTTGCTGGAGAAACTCAAGATTGAGGATCATGGGGAATTTCAATACGATTGGGTCCAGCCCATGCGCCAACTTTATCCAAACATCTCTACACTCCACATTTTTTTCTCTGATCAGGGTCTGCCACAAATTAGACAGGGATTGGCTGAAATCCCGCACGTTTTTAGCCAGCTGGAACACCTCTACATTCAGATTAATATTGAGCAGGAGCTTCCGCCTCACTTCAAAAGCACGATGGATCAAGCACTCACCGGATTACCCTGGCATGTTTTTGAACGGTTGTGGAGTAGGCTCGATTCGGATCCGGATTCCGATTTTCAACAAGTAGAGACTTTGGACCGAATTCGGATTTCTCGCTCAATATTCGACCTCAAAAGTATGAAACGTCCTTTTTTCATACAATATTTAACCGTTTTTTGCTCCGATTTTTTCTTTTTGTGTATTTTTTCAGATTTTACATATTTAATATTTTTAATACGATAATATGGATTATGATTATGATTTTTTTCATGTGCAATGTCCAATGTCCAGAGTTGAAGAAGTTGACATTTGAGATTCGATTTAAAACTTGTGCAAAGCCGCTGTGGACTCACGTGGCTCAATTTTATGCTTTTCAACCCATGGTCAAGAGACAAGGGCTCGAGGTGTATGTTCGCGGGTTCCAGTCTACTGGTAAGGACAATTCCTTTAAATTAAATTTAAATTTAAATTCAAGTATGTAAAAGCGCCCGGAAAATTTTTTTTAAGTAACATTTTGATGTTGACCTCTGATTATCTTTAAAGATGTTCCACTGATGAGAAGTGACCTCGGACCAATTTCTCTTTGAAGAATTGAGGAATGGAGGAAAAACCAACTCAAGATTCTTGATTCCCGATTCTCCGGCCTCAAATTTTAATTATAAATAAAAATTTAAAAAGCCAAAAGTTTATCTGTATTCTCTTGTATATTTACAATTAGTTGAGACATTGAGCAAATAAATCCCATCATGTATCGTAAAACACAGACAAGAACACATTTGAAAACTATACAAATCTCCTTCAAATGAATGATCAAACGGTCGAGATAATCATTAAGAGTGTTCACATGACCACTTTCAAAATTCAATTAAATTGCTTAAATTAAACTAGATAAAAAATCCAGAGTTATTTATTTCTTATTCACATTTACATTTTTCTTATTCATTTGTCATGGGATCACAAAGTACAAAGTACAGAGCAAGGAGAAAAATTACAAATCCAGCATCAACTACAATAATTTCTTTGTGTACTTTATACAGAATATGAAAATTTTAAAAAGTAGAGTAATTGTAACACTCCATTTTTTATCATCTCCACATGATTAAATTTTTAGGCCTTTCAACGAAATGGGACTTTTGTAGTCACTTTGCACCTCTGTGAATTTTTTCACATCCAAAATCACCCAAACAAAAAAGTTTTATGCAGAAAGAAAAATTCTTCATAAATACATAAATACTATTGAATTTTCAATGAATCTAGGATTTTTTGTGAGCCACTTGAATTGTTCTAAAAATTTCCAAAACCTTGCAACAGCCAAATGGAAACTTAAAAGGAGCTCATTTTGAATTTTTAGGTTACAAATATGTAAGCAATCTCACCTAAACCGAATTTGCATGACAAATGACAAATGAGCAAAGGCATTGGCTTTGCAACTAAAAACTATAAAGCCTCAAAGACACGTCATCATGAGAAGGAACAAAAACAGACTTCTATTCATTCCAGAAACATTTTCACATTTCCACACTTTCTTTCCTTTTGTTTCTCTGAGCCCTTTTCATGCAAAGAAAAATAACTCTTAGTTTCATTAGCAAATTACGACAGTAAAACTTATGTACATTTCATGAAGATGAATATGAAAAATGACAAAAAATAACGTACGGCGTAAAAAAATGTTATTTTTATTTTACATTTACTCCCAAAAACAAATAATAATAATAATAATAATAACAATAGTTGTGATAATTATGGAACGAAAAAGACATGAGAATTAGAATCATGAATTTCATGTCTATATTTTTATGACAAAAATAGGTTTTGTGTAAAAATGCTTCTTTTCCTTTTGACTTGACAAAAGACAAAACTCAAAAGGCTTTGTGAAACAAGCCGGGAAAATTCAAAATTTAATAATATTAATTTGAATTTGGATTTAAAATTGGTGTCAAATGTACATAAACAGATAAATGCTGAAAGAGGTGGATTTGTGAGTATTGATTCCTGTAGCTATCCTTTTGCTTTTTCATTTCGAAAGGCGTAAATGATCAAAACAATGAGTAATGCAGTCAATAGGGCCTGAATTTTCACAATCACCTTGACACTGTCAATCATCCATTGCTCATACTCTGTCTTTCCTTTTATCCTCCTCGTTCCCTCTTCCTGTTTTTTTAGTTTCAGAGCACCCCGCTGATTTTTGACATTGTCCTTTTTAGCATCTGCAATTCGATCCGTCTTCCTCTCATCTACATCCTCATCCTCATCCTCATACTCAGCATCACTGTCATCACTTTGCACTTGCCGTCCTTGTACACGAGCTTTAAATTTCATGAGACTTTCCACTTTGGCCTTGAGTTTCTTCATTTCCTTTTCTACATTCTTTTTCCCTTCCAAATCCTCACCTTTCAATTTATATTCCCTTGGAATTTTAGCTGCAGTTGTAGTTTTAGTTTTAGTTGTTGTTGGCTCCGACTCTGATTCTGATTCCGCTTTTAATCTCATTTCTGTAACTGTAACTGGAACTCCAATTTGTCTATAAAAAACAAAAAGTAAAGGAAAACATGTAGAAAAATCATTGATTATTGATTTTGAATCGTTGGGAGGATTTTACTTTTTACTTTGTAGGCGCGAACGAAACTGTTTGAAAATGTCTTGTTGTTTTTTTCTCACTTGTTGTTTCGGTGACGGATGAAAGTTTGAGTCGTTTCCGTTTCGGATACTAAATAAAAAACCAGAGAAGAGTCTGGCCCTGGAAATCCTGGAATTGATGTTGATGTTTGATTGAAATTTGATTGACCATCAACATTTCCAATCATTTTGAAAGGAGATTCTATATAAACACTTTTAGTTTCACCCGGTTTCAGCATTTTGAGATGATTCGAGTTTTGAGTTTTGAGTTTTGAGGAATGACGAGTGACAAATTGGGAATTGTAAAAATATTCTTATTCTACTTTTTGCATTCCGGATATTTCCCAATTAATCCAAAGTCTGGGTCCAGTTTTCAGCTATTTTATAGCTGTTTATTATTGTTTATTATTGTGGTGAAAAAACTATCCTAGTTTCCAGTTGTACAGGAAAAAATAGAGTTGTTAAAATGTTCCGAGATGGAAAATAGAATAAAATGTTTGTCAAGTTTGTGTGTGAAATTGTGTTTGAGTGGGAGAGAGACGTGGAAAATATTCAATGCGAATGTGGGAAGAATATTTGCAGCTCCAGTTTCAGCTCCAAGTGAACAAATTCTACCCAGAGAGAGGGGAAACCAAAGCTAAGGCAGCTGCGCCGTTGCCGAGCCGAGCCGAGACCGAAGGGAGAAAACTATAAGAAATGTGCATATTTGTCTATATATGAAATCTCGAACCTAAAACTCAACACCAAACCTGAAAGGCAGCCAAACTCTGCATGAAAACCATTTGAGATTCGAAAGAGCACAGAGAAATAGAATAAGATATCGACTGGGATCTGCGAAAAATTGCTCTTTCGCATAGTGCGCACTTCTCCATGTTGCTCTCTCGCTGCTGTGTAATGCTGTAGCGTACTGTAACCAGCGAGAGAGCAACAAGGAGAAGTGTACACTAT
>JAQGBH010003343.1:0-20219 GCA_034698265.1 Sminthurinus aureus | reverse complement strand
CGGGAACACAAGTAGCTGTAGATGTTAAACTTTGTTGGTTTGCCATCAACATTGTCATTTGTGAGATGCACAAAATCCATCCATTCTCTCCTTTTCGTTTCTTCGCTGGGGAATCTTGGGCATAATATATTATATTTTGTTAATGAAAGATGAAAAATACTTGGTTTATTGTAATATAAAATATTGTTTGTGCAACTTACAGGTGAAAAGTTCTCCTCTCACCGACAAACATCGCCTGCGAACCGCATGATCTCACTATACATGCTTTTACCATTGTATTTTCATTGAATTATCATGAATCAACGGTATTTTGCAATTCACTTTCATACAAAGTTTTCATGCAAAGTCATAGAAGATCACTAGCTTAAAATCCGCTTGTTGTTCGCATGAATGAATAATATCAATGAATACTTAGTCAATGATTCTAGTTTTTATTCTAAAATTGTAATGGTATAATATATTATGCATATAAAAAGTTTTATTTTCAGCGTTGATATGGAAAATAAGACGATGAAAATACCTCAACAAGTTTAGAGCTTAGTGCAAAAAGCGGAGAAATTTTTTTCCCGTCAAAGACCTTTGTCATCTCTAGATTTATATATACTCTAAGGTTTTCAATGTGTAACCCAGAAGAAGTATAGAGAAAAGAGAAACATCCAAAACATGTAAACGTTTTCCTGCATACCATGAATGAATTTTGAGAAAGGGAAAGAAAACAAATTTCAGCTTTAGCTGTTTTAAATCATGGAATTGATGAGTAACTACCATTTAGAGATACCTAATAAACAAAAAATTTATAGAAAACACCAAACGTTTACAATGTCAAAACTTTTTCCTTTCTGTACAATAAAGTTTTTTAGGAATTGAGGAACTGGCCGGCGAACAGACTTTAAGTATTTAGGCTCAAGTAAAGTAAAAGCTTTCTAAAGTGTAAGAATTTTTGTATTCTGCATTCTATGCACTTTCTCCACAGCGCTTCTAAATGACCATTTCTCTGTTCAGTTGTCATAATGGATGTTGCGCACCTACTCCGTATATGCACAGCATACAGCACTATAGGAATGTGGTTTAACTGGCATGTAAATAAAAAAGCAGGTGGTACATATTTGTAATTTGTAATAACTGTAATATTTATCTAGTCATACAAAAAGTAGACGATGGTTGAAAATTTGAAAGCATTAAAATTATCATGAAAATTATTTAGTTCAAAAACAAAGAAAATGGTTCAGTTTTGATTTTCAACTTTTATTGAAAACACATTCCAATCTTATTTTACGAAAAAAAAACAATAATCAAGTTGGAAAATTCCAACATTAATGAGTGGTATTATAATGACGATAAGAATTTCGTGTAGTCTTTCAAATTAGAAAAAATGAAGGATAAATAATGTAGCCTGTAAAATGGATCTCATTTTTTACATGTTGTGTTTTACCTTTACCATTTTTACCCCTTGAATTCATTTAACTAAAATTCATTTACTTTTCATACCACAATATTCATGTCCATTCAAAATGGAGTCCAAATTGTTCTAGACTAGTACAAGTAATTCGAAAATGTTAAAATAGTTTATTTATAAGGTTTACAGTTTATTACACGTATTGCGTACTACATAAAAGCTGAAAATCAGGCAGTGACCATTCAATTAAAACAATGTTTATATGAACACACATACATATATATCTATAGTATGATGATTCGGATACTAATTTAACATAAACAACATAATTTTTTATCATCAATCATTTAGGTAAATTCATGTTGCTCAGTACCACAACCCTGTAGGCAATTTTATGGTCCTTTAATTTTTTAGTTAAGTTTTTCCTCCTTTTCCTTTTTACACCGCACAAATATTTTTTATAGAACTTTTTTTTCACGTCTACATTTGACATTGGCAATTTTGGCACACAGTATCATTTATCATTCATGTACAACAATTTTAAATACTAGACCTTAGTATTGTAAATTGTAATGCAGTCATATGTCATATGTCACATGTACACAACTTCATAATACTTCCAGGTATAAAGGTTTTATGCCTATAGAATATATATATACATATAACATAACATGTTATTAACATAATATACATGAATTTCCTCTGGCCACTCTATTTTTTGTTAAATTGTGCATTGAAGCAAAGATGTTTGTTATTTTAGCTTTAGTTTCCCCCCACTTATATTCTTCCTCCAAAGATGAAAGAAATGGAGACTGAAATAATTGTTAGAGAGAATAAGTGGAAATATGAGGAAGGCATAAATCTACTGGACGAACTCTCCCATCCGCAGTCGATCGTTTCAAATGCTTTCATTAGAGTTTGATCCGAACTGATTTTATCATGACATTGGAGAACTCTCAATTTGTCCAGCATTTCGTCACACTCCACTAAACTGTTTAGTGAAGAAGTTATACCACACGTTCTTTGCATCCAATGACGAAGCCAGCCTTCAATCCATCTACCACAATATTTCATACACAAAAATTAGTATACTGAAAATAACTATGTATTGCGTGTACAGGGAGCACACTTACAAAATAACATACTACATTTATATTCCACACACCGTGTCTAAAATCTATACAAACAACAAAATGTAAAATTCTTAATTCTTACCCAGAATCACAGGAGCATGAAATTCGGATAGTTCCTTCAAGTTCCATATCATTTAAGTACGGGCTCATGGCTGTCGGTCGATATTTTAGACTGGGATTTCCAACTCTCTTCAATGCTGAATTATTTCCCAAGAATTTCATTTTTAAATGATTTGCAAAGCCAAGTCCTTGTAAAACGTAAGAAGGCAATTCAGTGAGTCCAGTATCTTCCAGCACCAAAGTCAGTTCACGATTTCTGAAACCCTACAATTAAAATGCGAATTTTTATGATATTATTACATAATCTATATGCTTTTTCACCTTTCAAATTGAATAATGTCGAATAAGGTTGACGACTTTAAACTTGCCTGGAAAGTTCCATTTAGTAATTTTTCAAGTTTTTGACCTGATAGTGTTATTTTAGAGAGTTTATGTGGTAGAGGCATGAAATTGAAGTCTGTCATTGTTCCGTCCATCTAAATTACACACAATTACATTAAATTTTCAGTGCATATGTAATACAAAAACACTAATTAAAATCAACATTGAATATTATTTTACTTTTATATGAAGATGTTTTATAGTTGGTACAGCTTGTAGTATAGCTCCAATCATTTTACCATCACTCAAAGGACCAATTTTCAAAGTTTCCAAAGATTGTAAAGGTTGTAGTACACCCAACTAAATTTATACAAATTTTAAAATAAACTTTTATTCAAAGTTCAAACGCTTCCTCGTTTTTCCCTATATGTTGAAGATTTGAAGAATAATTTAAACTTTGTCATTACCTGAAGAGACTCCAAAGGTAAGTTGGAAATATCGAGTGAATGAAGTTGGTTAAGTCGATAAAAAGAGTCATTTCTCAAGTTTCTGATTTGATTATCACCCAAACTGATCTCATTAAGACTAGGAAAAACATCAGAGACAAAATTTGGTAGGAGAAGAAATTGATTTGCACTAAAATCCGCGGATTTCAAAGCAGGGACATTCTCTCCAAAGTCAATAGGAATCCCAACTAAATTATTATTGGATGCATCAAAATTGAGTAATTGAGGGAAATTAAAATCTGGTAAATTATCCAATCCTACATTTGACACATTGAGACTAATGATTGTATTCCGTATATTTTCAAACATCCGCTCTGTCAGTCGTGCCAATGGATTCCCACTCAAATCCAATGTCAAGACACTGGTCAGTTTATCAAATGCTGTATCCGCCATAAATACAATTTTGTTGTTGGCAATACTCAACTGTCTAATGGACTGTAAACACTCAAGTTGATTGAAAAGACTAGCAATTTCATTCCCATTCAAGTCCAGAAAAACTAGTGAGCTCGAGACTTTGGCAACTGAATTCTCAGGGAAATGTTTCAATTTATTCCCAGCCAAATCCAATACTTCTAATGGCGTGTCATTGAAAATTATTGGCTCTAAACTGCGTAGTTCATTTCCCGCAATTTCCAAAACTCTCATTTTACTACAGCCTTCAAAAAGTTTCCCTGGAATATCTTCAATTTCATTATTTTCCAAAATTAGGATTTGAATTGCTGGTGAGCTACTAAAGAGGTCTGGATCAAGTCCAATGAGGTCATTGTGAGAGAGGTCAAGTCGTTGAAGGAAGGACATGCCAAAAAGGTGACCTTTTGTCACATTCCTAAGGGAATTATGGGACAAATCCACGTCAATCAACGTATTTGCAATGGGATAGAAAAAGTCTGTGGAAATGTAAGAAATGTTATTGTTGGAAAAGTCAATGGATTCAATCGTAGAGGAAGAGATTGATGCTCTGGGTGGAGGTGACGGTGTTGTCGTGGTCGTTGATGGTCTCGTCGCATTTCCACTAATTTTAATTGGTCCACTTTGACCCATTCCTAATCCTCCCATCCCCATACCCATGCCAATCCCAGTAGTTATTTTGCTACTCTTTTGCTGCTGTTGTAATTGTATTTCTGCCTCCGTCATCAAGACATTCAACCGATTATGACCCAGATTGAGTTGAAGGAGTGAAAGTGTTCCGATGGTGTCAAATGCATCAAAATTGATTGTGGCTAAAAGATTATGACTGAGGTCAAGGACTTGCAACTGTGGTAAATTTTGGAATGCTTCATCCCCAATCTGTGTCAATTTGTTTCCAGCCAAATTTAGAACCTTCAATCCATTTAGGTGGACAAAGGCACGTGGACTCACTTTATAAATTTTATTTTCATTCAGTTCGAGATATTCCAAATTTGGAAGCCCATGGAAGGTCAGAGGTTGAATTTCCAATAGATTATTAAAACCCAAAAGGAGACGTTTCAAACTCGTCAGTTTCTCGGATGAGAACAGTTTTGGACTGAGACTGGTGATTTTATTGAATCGAAAGTTTAAATATTCAATTTGGCCGCCATTATTGAAACTGTCCTCGGGAACACTTGCTAGTCCATTTCCACTTACATCCAGTTCTTTCAAAACATAAAGTTTTTCTAGGGCTTTCCCGGGAATCGAAGTGAGACTGTGACTCAAGGCGTTGGTCATCGTCAGTTTAAAAAGAGTTCGTCCAATATCAGCAAAAGCATTTTGATCAATACTTGAAATACGATTATTACTCAAGTCCAAATATTTGAGACCAGGAACCGTTGCAAAAGCATTTCTTTTTATACTAGTAATTTTCCCTCGATTAATGTTGATTTCCTCCAGACCAGGTCCAGAACCATTGAAGAGGTCGGAAGTCAGAGCATTTGAGCCACAATCACTCATATTCAAACTCCTCAATTTTTCCATCCCTTTGATTTGACTCAGTATGTTTTTCGTATTCTTGATCCCAACAACACTCAGACCATGTAGATTTTTCAAGAATCGGGATAAGAGAGAAACGTCTTCTTTGGTAAATTCCAAATTCTCATTCTCATTCAAATTTAAATATTGAAGTGAGTCCAAATCTTCAAATATTTGAAGAGGAATCTCGGATATATTGTTGAAAGAAAGATCCAATTTTGTGAGGGAACGGTCTAGACCTCGAAAGGCTTTTGGTAAAATGTCTACAACAAGACAATTGGAAAGGTCTAGTTCTTTGATTGCCGCATTTTTGAAGGCATCATCTAAAATTTCCTCAATTGGATTGAAGGCAAAGGAAATCTGATCGATGGACTTGAAATTAACGAGAGCATACGGCTGCAAATTGGTTATTCTATTCTGACTAAGGTTGATGGAGACAACGGAGATTTTAGCAGAGGCAACAACATCTGTCGTATCTTCTATTATATTATCAGACAGATCCAAGTTGACAAGGGAAAGAGGCGCCAGAGAGTCAAATGGGATACGTTTCAACTGATTACTGGCGAGTGAAAGTGTCGTAAATGTTCGACCCGCGGGGAAAGCTCTTGACCCTATCAGATGAATTTCGTTTCCAGATAAATCCAAATGTTTCAAATTTGAAAGTTTTGAAAAAGTTCCCTAAAAAAACAAAGTACGAATTAAATTATGCTATCATAAGTTTGTAGGAAACAATGATAAAATAATGATACATTTTTCATGCATACTGAATATAGAATATTGAATATTATACATTGTACATGAATCATACTATAATCGTACTTCTTCGATTTTTTGGATGATATTGTTGGAGAGACTGAAAGCAAGTAGAGATTGAAGTCCGGCTAAATCTGTAGGTTTAATCTCCATGATTTCATTATCTATAAAAACAAAATATCATTATCATAATTTATAATCATTTTTTTATCAATATTCATGGCATTCTTTTTTCTGTCAGTTTTAATGTTATTTTACTATCATTTATTTATAAAATGAATACAAATATATTTTATATTTTATTATGTAAAAAAAATAAATCAAAATTATTCAAATGTGGGGCAAAATCAATATTCACAGCACTAAATAGCTGTTGCCCTGTCTTTTATCCAATTAGTATTTTGAGTCTAGTGGCTATTGTCCACTCTTCAAATTTATCTTTATGCATCATATATTATGTCCATCAAATGGAAATTGGGACATGAGAATCAAAGTTCCTGAGTACTGAATATTATGAAAAAATATTGATAAAATCGAGTCATCCATGTGTAGTGTGTAGAGTGTGCAATTTGTAAGTGCTAGTTATATCGGTAATAACACATTGCAGGTACATACTCGGTTCTTTTCATCCCGTCTTCTATCATGCATAATTCTTAAGTCTATTATAATTGAACAACAAACACAATAGTGTGTACTGGTGGAAGAAAGAATAATATTTGTAAGTATGTGAGAAGCCTGTTAAATTCCTACCTTGATTATACTTTTTGCAAATACAATCCAATCCAATTGTGTGTACAAGGTACAAGGTGTATAGTGTATACTGTAGACTATATAGACTGACGCATATTTTGTCTTTTGTCATACTGCATACTGCTGTACTAAATATCTAGAATCTAGATAATATTATACGTAATATATTATACAAGAGAAGGTGATGAAAATTTACACTGATGGGAGTTTGATGATGACACTTTTGACTTTGACTTTTATTATATTATACTTTTGCATAAATGTGCAAATTCAATTTTAAACAAAGACAATTAACTCACTCCAGTAAGTCTTGCTTCAATTTTTAGTTCAATCTTTACAAAAAATATAATGTAATCAAAAATATGGCTTTCTAGGTCAGTCCAACCAACAACCAGTTCACATTATATAATCATGGGCATTTTATGTAACTGAATATCATTATACATTAGACACTTTCATAATGCACTGTCTATAGTTTATAATTTATAATATATTTTTTCATGATACTTTGTACTTTGTATATAAATGAGCTGGGTTGTCTATATAATCTACCTTTAATGTAGGAATTCGTTAAAAATGTACAACCTCGGATGAGACGAGTCGTCTTTCATCTGATTGTTATAAAACTGTCTGCTATTTTTGTACGTTTGAATTTAAAAGCATGGGAAAAGACAAAGGGATAACAAATGTGTAATGGCAATTGAAAATTTGAAAATAATTTTACGTATTAAATATTAAATATCAAAAGGAATGCTTATTACCACTCAGATCGAGTAGCTCCAATTTTCTCAAGTTCCGCATCGCGGTAGTCGGAAAGACTGTAAGAGAATTTGATTTTAAATCTAGCTCTCGTAATCTTTCCAGACCAAATAGAGCTTCATTGCTAATGTAGTGCAAGTTATTTTTATTTATTTGAAGACGTCGAAGTCCTATTTATAAAACAACACAAAAATAAAGCCACATAAAAATTATTTACATTATTTATCAGGAAAATCAGGTCAACGGATTCGATTTTAGCACTAAGAAACAAATGTGTACAGTGTACAGTGTACAATGTACAAAAATGTTGTGTGTATAGATAAAAAGTACTGACCAGATCCGACGAGACGCTTGTCCTCGAGAACTTGCAGATTATTGTTGGTGAGAGAAAGTGTGAGTATTCGACTGAAATTCAGTGCTAGTGGCACATGACCAAAAGGCACATCAGTACAGGTCACAATTCCCAAGTCTGGACCAGGATTTGAGCAAGTACATAGTTGATTAAAGGAACAGGAGGGATGAGCCCACGGTGAAATCCATCCTCCACTCATACTATTTTGATGTGAAAGGAAGGATTTTAAGGACTCTGCCTGAACCATATATGCCCAAGTCATCAGAGCCAAGGTTAAGAAGACCGTAGCGTATGCCACTTTAAATATAACAGCCTGCAAACCCAGAAAAAAAATTATGAAAAAACTTTCAGGAGCAAAGTCTTGGTATGTATTAGAATATCAAATAAATAAAATAACCACTAAAAAAATTCTTACTTCTGGTCCCCTCATTTTGTAGTCTTTTAATTTGGAATAGACGCAGATTAAACTGGAATGTACAAAGTACGAAGGAGATCAAAGGAAACGCACACTGATCACTGTATTGTTTTTCCTTTTCTATTTCTATCAAATATAATTTGTTCACCACTCACTGAAAATGAATTGAACTAAAAAATACTTGATTTTAATCTAGGTTCGTCCTTTTCATTATGTACACCACAGCAGTGTTAATTTTTTGCCACAAAAGTCTGACACATCCTTGTTCTGATTTCGATGACTTGGATGTTGTTCCCCTGCCCGAGTTTATAAGTTTACTGACGTTGTCACTCCAAACTCCAAACTCTTGTTACTAAAATAATAACGTGACCACTTTGAAGTTTTCATCACAGCCCTCCAGCCAAAACAGAAGACATTGTCTACTGTACACTGGAACATAATACTCCGTTTCTCACTTCTCACCTTCTCTCTACATTCTACATACTTTTTTCATCACTCATAACTCATAATCACGAATGTTATGTGAGAAAGAAAAAAGTTTGCTTTTGACTTAGTGTGCAGTGTGTCCATGTATCATGTATTTTATTTTTTATACTGGAAAAGGTCCCTCTTCTCCATCGGATTGAATTTCTAAGGTTTCCTTTTCTGTCCATGTAATCCAATTAAGTGGAGTGTACAAAAACATGTTCAGTGTTCAGGTTGAGTCGGTGACGAAAATCTAGAAATCTAGTCCTCTCGTATTCCAGCAGCCACAGTATTTGAGTACACATATGTATACACATGCATTATGTAAAATCAAAATCTCATATAGGTAATTTCAAATATAGGTACAAAATATGCACTGTACTAACTACTAACCAAATTAAAGACCAAGTTCATGTTACATGTAATGTACTACCATACTCTTTCCAACTTTTTCTGTTTTTTTGCTTGGACATTAATTAAAACTGTTCTTATTCTCAATCTGCAAATTTGACATGAGCATAGTAGATATTAGATAGTCAATAGTAGTCATGCATTTTGCCATTTTTTCACCAAACTGCACAGTTTTTTTTGCACATATCTAATCATAATAATTTTAGGAAACAACTTTCAACGCTCAATACTCAATTATGTAAAATTTGAATGATAATAAAATGGTTGTTTTAAAGTTTGATTATAATTTGTAATGGCTTTTAATGGAAAAGACGAAATTGCAAAAATTATGACCAGTAAATTCTAATTAGTCGAATCTAATAACAAAACCAATAAACATAGTGTATAGTGGCGAGAATAGAAAAGATGGTGAAGAATTCCAATGTTCTGTTTTGGTTCATCGTCCCATCTTGTCTCTCAATTTCTTTTCTTCAAATCATCTATTTAACCACTCCATTGTGATACATAATAAGACATCATACCATGTCAAAATCATCCCGTAGTCATTAAAGGGTTGAGTTGGATAGTCAGTTCAGCTCACAAGATATATATTATCTTCCGGTATAATATGATAAGGAGTTGACATTACAATGGAGAGAATGGGCAAGCAAATTTCAACGAGAAAAAAAAATAATGTTGGAAAATACCTACACATGCATATTTCAAATACAAAAATATTCATGAATATTATTTGCAATACTAAATATATTCATGGCATGTGATAAAATTCGCTTCTCTATTTTTTTTACTTAAAAGATGTCCGTGAATTTGAACAGATTAAATGCATACAAAGTTTTTGATTAAAACTGATTTTATTTATTTACAAGTTACAAGACTGGCGTGAAATAATAAAAAGAAAATAAAAATATGAATAATACATACAAATTATTTTCACACAAGTAAATGCTAACAAAACAACACCAACAATTTAACAACAAAATGTGCTAAAAAAATAGCAGTTTTAAACAATCATTATTATTTTAAATGATTATTTCCCAAAAGATCCAAAAACAAAAACAAGAAAAATTGCCCAAGACCAACTTATTTTGTGATAGTTGAAAAATGTAAAAATATCTGAGATTATTTACTATCCTCATCTTCTTCTTCATCATCATCATCAACCGTTGTACTTTCTGTATTTAACTGAGGCTCGCTGGTAGATGTTGTTCCATTTCCTTTGCCGTATGAGAATTTATCCGCATAATTTGAATATGGAACATTTTCAGTTGATTTTGAGACCGGACTACTGGGTGAAGTAGACACTTGTTGTTCCTTTTCTTTTTCATCTTCTTCACTTGACAGTTCCTGTGAATTACTATTGTTGTTGTTGTTGCTCGTATTTGGGGTTGGGTCTGGTCTAGAATCTACAAATACGACTGGAGCTGAAGTTGAAATGGGAGTAGGTGCGAGCTGCTGAATTTTGATATTCTCCTGCTCATCTCCATCAGTCTCTTGTTCTGAAAGTTTCTCACCAATGAATGAATTTATTGGTTTGGGACGCGAAAGCAAAACTGCAGTTAATTTATTTCCCAGAGAATATGATGATGACGAGGATGAAGCGGATGATGGAGCACCAGGAATAATGACTTCGGGTTGGTTAGAAGGATAATTTTGAGCAAAATGGGAAAGTTTTTGACCTGGAGCTTTACTATTGTCTCGAATAGAAAGAGAAAAGAAGCTTTGTGGTTTTTGAGGATTATTATTTGCGTTCAAATGGGAAGGACGAGATGGTCTTTCTGGTACTTTGTAAGTATAATGTGCAAGTATTTGATTTGGTGGAGTAACACTGAATTTGCTAGAGACAAGTATTTCCGAATTTTGATTGTTCTGTTTATTTGTGGCATCACTTGGATTTTTCACATTGACGTTGAGATTTGATGACTCTACATTTCCACCGCTCCCAATGAGAGAAATCCAATTGGCTCTGTTGTCATCATCTATCTCATTCATTGGATTTGCAAATGTTTCAGATAGGGAGCTTGAATGCTGTTGTTTAATGTTGTTGTCAACAAGCGACATCCAATTGGCTTTATTGTCCGAATCGAAAGGTTCTCCTCCGAAATTGATGCTGTTCATAGTTGAGTCAACTGTAGGAATTTTAGGTGCGGCAAAGGAAACAGGACTCCTTGTTGTCGGTGGATTAGTTCTGTGGGCGGGAGTTAGAAAAGGAGGAGGAAGTGCGGTTGTAGGAGTAGTTTGACTTAATGGCAAGGCAAATAGTTCAGTTGTGGGCTCACTATCATTAATTTTGATGGTACTGATTGTAGTTGTGATATTTGAACTAGCTGAGGAATTTGTTCGAAGATCCGTTTTGTCCTCGTCATCTTCTTCATCTTCCTCTGTCGTGGATTTTAGAGGAGATGCCGAAGTATTGGACACTTTGACAGGAGCTCTTACTGGAGCTTTTGTGGGTCTAGCACTATTAATAGAATTGACGAGGACGTTTAATGCACCAGAAATGGATGAATGAACATCTTCAGGGATGAGTGAAATGGAACTGTCGATTAATGCACTCGCATTTCCAGCCAAGGCTGAACCCACAATCTTTAAAATGCCTGGAACTAATTCTGGCAATTCATCGTCATCTTCATCCTCTTGGCGAAATCTCTTTACAGGATCTTTCTTTGAATCTTTCAACTTTTCAACCGCCTACACACCATAAATTTAAAATGAGAGTGCATCATTATTACTTCTGTTGATTTTATTTCAATTTTTTTTACAGTTTTTAAAATTTATCTAGTTCATTCAATAACAAAATCTATTGTCAATTGTAGATATTATTGAATCTCTAATCGAATCGTAATATCAAAAGTCTTTACATGAAGCAACTGCTTAGTGACATCATCTACAAATTTTGATCTTTGTGATTGCTCCAATTCTTCTGGGGTATAGGGTTCATCCGAGTTATGAATAGGAAGACATTGAATCTAAAGTTATAAAAACAATAATTATTTACATAGTTTTTATATTATTAATTTTGCAAAAATACATTATGCACTCTATTTTAAACTTCTTGGTTTATTTTGTAATACGAAAAATTGGAATGTACCTGGAGGAATTTAATTATTAGAAACAAGGTCAGTGTGGAAAAAACCATACAAGTTTTCATTCTCTCTTAATATAATACACAGTTTTCTTTGCACAAAAGAGGACAGAATAGCATATATAAATTTACAACAAGTCCCGATCGAATATTTAGAATAGTGTATTTCTTGTCACTTGCTACTTGTTACATTTGAAGAATGAACTGATGATATAATTAGTAATTATTAGTAATGTCGGCTATGACTTCTTCCGCTATGTGAATAAAACGATCATTTGTAGTAACATAAATTAATATACAATATTGTTACAGTTTTCTACACAGATTTCCATTCTGCATGTGTGACCCAATTATTGATGTTCTCAACGTCATCATCTTCAGTACGTCGTTCATGTCGCCATTGTGATTATGCGGTGCACCTTACTTTCTATGTTCTATGTAGATTGTAGATGTTACCTACTGTATCCTGTATCATGCTGACATTCATAATTATTGCATATTAAATAATGACTCGTCTTTCTATTCTGAAAATCTGTCTGATAATCTCTCTATTATTTTTACTCTCTGTAATGACTCTGACATGGGATTGGAGCAAATAGGAGTCTATATATAGCTTGTTTGATTTGATGTCCTCGCCCATGATTTTCGCTGTATTTAGCGAATAAACTACTAATGAAACTCTCATGCCACAGAAATTAATGTATCGACGTAATTCGTCTTGTTATTTAATAAAACAGTAAAACGAAATAATATTAGTAAATAATATTGCTGACGTATATTTACGTGCTCATTGTCAGTATAGTTTTTCCTCCATTTTCCTCGTTTTTGTGAAAATTCAATGCAACATTCAACACGTTCACTTTCAATCAGACATTTTTTGCAAAAAAAATAGATAGTATTTACTAGTGAAAAGTATCTAGTGTATGATGTGATGATATTTTGTGCAGATTAATTGACACTTGATCATTGATACACAACACATTGTATAATATGGAGAACAAAATGTATATATTGTTTTATTTTCATACATCTAATATTATGCACCACAAAATTAAACTAAGAATTAATCACGAGCGAGAGAGTGACAAATTTGTGCAGGTCTTTGTTTTTCTTTCTCTATGTTCAGTCGTTTATTTCTTCATTTGCATAATATATGAAATATCAAATATCAAATATAGATAAAGATTGGCATATGTACATGTTTTACTTATTTACAATTTACAAGAACTGTCGATTTCATTGGAATGATACTACGAAAAATGCCCATAGTCCATACAAGATATTCATTAATTACTCTTCAAGCGCTTCCCGTATGTAATTTCCCCACGAGCTAATTCATTGAGTTCATTTTGAATATGGTCCAAAAGTTGTTGAGCAGAAGCTCGTTTTGGCATCAGACCCTTGTCAATGCACACCGAAAACCTCACTTTCCCATTGTAAGTGTAACTGGCAAGACCAACAGCTGAAACAAAATAATAATAACAAAATTTGGTAAATATAATGTTTAAACTTACAGTATCTTTTTTTAAAATAACCACATATCATGATTATGTACTTTAAGTTACCTGAATTTCCTCGAAGTCTAGGCAGATACCCGCGGAAGCTTTCTAAATCGTAATTCTCCACAAATCTGAATTTGTAATAACAAAGAAAATCAACGTTTTACTTTTACTGACTTGGTGTTAAGATTATTTTGCATAAAAATTACATTCAAAGTTTCATTCATAAAATATTGTACTTACTTAACCATTGTTCTCGGTCCAGGGAAATTTGAGCCCAATAAAGTAGTCATATGGTTATTTGCGAGATAATCTGTATAGAGTTTAGTATTTAAAGGCTTTACAGTTTTTGTTTCGAGATTTTTGAGTCATGCTAATTTTAACAATTATTGAACATAATAAATACGAAATAATGTTTATTACTGATCATAATATTTTTGTCTATTATTTTGTTCATTTCTTACTTAAGAGTTTATAAGGTATGGCTGAATGCAGTGGCGTAATAGCCCAAAGAATTCCAGTTGTAGCTCTTTTCCTCAAGAATAGTAAATGATTTTCAACTTTCCTCGCACGACTACTCGGATTCGGATCGTTCACTGGTAAATCAACTTCTGCAAACGTCCTATAGCATTTCAGAAAATAATTAAAAAATATTGTCAATTTTGTTGCATAATTCTAAAACATATTTTATGAATTTTCTTCCCTTTTGAGTTCTATATACATGTGTAAAAAATGTGCTTTTCTCTTCTCTTACCAGTGATTTACCATTCCCTCCATGGGATGATTAGGCACTGGCATTGCTACTGCAAGTCTCATCACTTTTGGGATGACTTCACCTTCTTGTTTCAAAAAATTATGGACGCCACCCGCAAAAGAGGCAAAAAAGATGGCTGTGGGAGAAACGCCGTGCCGCTTACTTGCCTCACGGACAAAATCATAGTCAACAGCCTTAGAAGAAATCATGTGAGTCTTATTCGTCAACTGATTAGGTGGAAGCTTCCAAGCATTTTTATCAATATCAGTGATCAAGAGTTTGACCAAGTCATAACCGAGGAAAAGAATAAGTTTTACTACAAAAACAATCTTTGTCTTCCACGTGGAATGGAAGGGACTGATTGTTTTGAGTTTATCCTTTGCACTTTCAACATCAATCAAATTTCCCTGTGGATAATTTTATGAAAAAAAATGTCAAATCAGTAAAAAAAATTAGCGTCCTGTGTAACAGTGAATAATAATAAAATTATTATCATTATTTTGACTTACCATCTGAGCCATTGATAGTCCATCCTATTATTTACAATAAAAATAAAACAATAATATTTTAGGTAATGTGGCACACACAAGTTACAAATTCCAGCATGCATATTCAAAATGCACAGTATAAAAAGTATAAAAATAATAATAATATAATCATACCATAAGAATGTGATGGAATCTGAAATAGAAAGTAACTTTTTGAGGCTTGTCCTTTTCCTGTTTCATTCGGAAGATTAGGATTTCCCAAGGAGAAAATTTTGCCGGGAACGGTTTTTGATTATAATCACCGACAAAAATTTCCAATTCCTCTTCACTCAACTCCTTCCCCTGGAACTCTTCACACATTCGGATGTGATTCTCCAGCTTAAAATGAGGTTCTCTTTTCCAAAAGGGGAAACCAAACCAAGTTTGAGGATAAAAGGTTAATTTTTCATAGGAAAGTTTTCCACGAGAAGTTTTTTTTTCCAGAACATTTTGAAACAGAGCAATGACTCGTTCTCTAGGATCTACAATTTCTTCGTTGTTGAGTCTTTCACTTTGCTGAAGATAGGCAACCATGGGTATGGCATGAGTCAGTCCTTTGGGATTTTGCAACTCTTCATATAAGAACGTGTCTCTTATATTGACAATTCCAACCCAATCCGGATGTACATACTTTTGAAGATGACTTAAAAAGTATCGGAAAAGATAAAAGGGACTGAGAATAAGGTATAGGAGAGGGAAGATGGTCCAGAAAAAAACCGTACAAAATATAAACTTGAGGAACTGCACTACCATTTTGAAATGTTTGTTTTTAAATATTAGGATTTTATTTATACCACACACATGGGTAAAGTATTATATGATATATTTTGACGTCTAAAGTCTAAAGTCTCAAATCTAAAAAGTATTCAACTAGAAGAAAGATTGATGAAAAAAATTGAGTTAGTCCGAGTTACGAATTATAGTGTGACACAAAATACAATGGAAGACGAGTGTGAAAGAAAAATAGCAATACAAGTATAAAATCACACTCCTGTCACCGGCACTTTCAACTTTTAGCGTGAACAAGGAAATTTTAGAATATACAAGACACAGTAAAGAGTAAAGTTGAAAAGTGTCGAATGTGTACTCAAGAGTTGAGATCCACAGACTACGGACAATAGACGATCAACAATCAACAGTCTTATCAGTCAGTAAGTAAAATACCAGAATACCAGAATATTCACTCAGACATGTTATACGTTAGACAGTATTTTATTCACAACATGTTATTATCTGCTTTCTGTATATGTATGTAGTGTAGAGAAATTGTCCAAAGACTTGCTACATAGCTCGTCAGTATGGAGTATGGAGTGGACTTGAATCTCTCCCCGAAAACACTTGTTGTGGATTAATATTATTATTATTATTACTTGCTCTGCCTCAAGCGAATCTTATTGCCTATTGCCTACAACTATCAACTATACTATTACTATTACTAAAAAGATTTGTACGATATTAAGGGGAATACATTGGATTTTTTGGTTGTTGGTTGTTGGTATTATGCATTGTTGGGACTACATATGTACATAAATACTCTGAATCTATCATGTCAAAGGGCTTCTCTTTACTTTTTACCACTATATGGAACACAAACAATATGTATATAAATATAAAATATATAGGTACATAACAGGTAGGGTAAATGGTAAGCAAATGGTACAATTCCCTTGAAGTGCATAAAATACAAAATACAAAGCACGTAAGTGATATAAGATATAACGGAAGCTATACCATTTCTAAATGCACTTTTTTGCACTACTAAAGGTTTTGTCTATAGTCTGTAGCTTGTAGATTCCCATCAATTAAAAGTGCATAACAAAAGGGACAAGTGACTACTTTTATTCAAGATTCAAGACTCAAGATACTTGAAACTGCAAACATGCACGAATTTCCTTTGCAACTCGAAAATCCAGTACAAGACGTAAGCTTGTAGTCTGTGTGCGTAATCAAAACTTTCAAGCATTCAATGATGTCAGATTAATTTTTCATCCTTAATTAAGTATGCTCATGGTTATAGGTACAATGTAAACAGATATTAAATTCTTCTACAGGTACTTTTACACATATGCACGACGTCTATGCATTTCCTGTTTGTTTTGTCATTTTGTACTTTGGAACTTGGTACTTTGTGCCCATCTTTTTATAAATCCGTAACAAAACCAAAACACGCAAAACAAAAATAAAAACTTAAATGAAACTAATTAACACATGATGGGAGCAAAGTTTCAGTATATCCATGCATAAAATATACATAAAATTTATGTAACTTAATTTTAATTAAGATACCAATTTTACCAGAGCAGAGGAAGTGCAGTTGAAGAACAACAATGAAGAAGAATGAAGAAATAAAAATGAGCCGTGAGATTAGTAAAATAGAACATAGAACTGGCATGACACGTGGATACTTCGTAATCGTCATTGTCTCAAAGAAAATATACCACATTTACATGTTACATGTTACATACCAAGTACTTTCTTTTACTTGGACATTTAAAAAAAACACAAATATTATGTTGTCTGAATTCTAATTAAACTATTGAAAACTGACAAGCGAGTCAAGTCGAGTCGTAGGAACAAAAACCAGTATCAGTATCAGTAATCAGTAGGAGACTTCCAAAAACATGAAATATGGAATGTAGAATGTAGATGCATACGTGAGAAATGAGGAATAAAACTACAAGCTATAGATTTCTAGTTTTCTAGTTTTACAATCTCCTAGTTTATAAATTGCAGACAGTTGTGATAATATTATACTTTTTGCTGTTTCGAAAATTAGCCACGCAGCTCCATCCTTTGCATAATGTATAGTACGGGCCACGGAATTAGGAGTATTTAACATGAATCTGCTTGTAATTAATAAGCAGCGCACACTACAGCAAGTCATATGAAATCAACCACGTGTAAATATGACACAATGCCATGATTCAAAAATTATTTGCATAAAAGACAAAAGGCCTCACAATTCAAGGGACTATGTAAGTTAACTTGAAGAATTTGCAAAAAATCCTAGAGTCTAAAGTACATCTACATTTATGATTTAGAAAGTAAATAGTAATAATGTATTGAAGTAAATATATTTTCATTGTCTATTGTCTATACGGTTGATTTAACACTCCTTCAGATATTGGGAATTCAAAATGAGGTAACTGAGCGTGGATAGTTTTTACATTTTTACTTCAACCCCTTCATTAAATCTTAAATCTTACATACATGCATGGACAATGGACACACTCAACTTCAGCCATAATGGTGTGATCTATAAAACTGAAGGTGAACTGGAAAAACGTATCGTATGATGACAGTACAACATTTTAGCTTCCATCTTTGCTTATTGCTTACCATGGCGCTTGGAACACGGAGCATGCAGCATGCAACATGCCAAACACCTCAAAGTAATAACAACATGCAACTGCCTAAAGATAATGTATCAACTTTTCATTCTTCTATTTTTTCACATATGTTTAAACCCATTTAAACATTACAGTTGAAAACATTAAATCTCAATTCTCAATTCTGAATACTGTTTCTTGTACCTCTTTACGTTTGATTTCTTTATTCAGAATTTCGAACAATCAAATTTGCTCTTCAAACTTTTCAAAGAGAAACCCCGAGTCTTAAATGTACAGTCAAATAATGAAATTGTACATTGTACAGTATTTTACAAAAAAAAAATACACGCATAGAACCAAACCAAAATCACTATAAGAACTAAGAACGGCTCTGAGAATAGAGAATAGATTTGTATGCAGCGTGTGCCCCAACTGGACAAGTATTGAAACCCCTGGACAAAACATGATTTTGGGACTTTCCATTTTCCAACATGATAATTCATTATGACAGTTTTCTATTCTTCTACATGAAAATTGAATGGAAAGTACTACATACATAATCAGAAACGTGTATTTGTGTATATGTGATCCAGTATTCAGTGACGTCACTTTTCTGAATCTCTCCGTTTTTACGAATTATCAAAAGGTGATTGTTTGACTTTGTGCGTCACTCTACATCTTCATTTTACAACAATAATAAATAATAATTAATAGTAGATAACAACTTTTTTTGAAAATTGAAAGTACAAGTCTACTCGTTATTGATTTAGGCGATTGTAAATAATTTTTGTGCAATGTGCACACTGCATTCTGAGGCATTTATTTTTTCGAAGATTGGAAATAAAAATACACTTTGACGTAAACGAAACATGACAATTTGTGATTTATAACACGTAATGAACACGTGTAGTACATATTTAGCAGTAAGTGGTTCAAATTTTTTTACAGCAAACTGAAACAATCACTATTTACTATTCACTGTACATTGTACATGCTTAGTTTACAGTTTACACACAAGGTGTACATTGTACACAAACAAAATAATATTTTTATATGGCAAAAGTATCTCTAATAACGTTTCACATGGTACTTTTTAAAGATAGTTTTCTGTTTTCTAGGCGAGTAATCTGTATTCGATAATTTTTTTACAGTTTACATTTTACAGTAACCAACACAGAAGTACTAGCCAAATTTATGTAAATGTGTATACAAAGGCAGATGGTAGATGTGTTTAACATTTAAAGTAAAATAAATTGTCATTGAAACCAGATGAGGAGGTTACATAAGTAAAATACACATAATATACCATAATTATTGACTCTGTATTTTAATAATTATTATACACCTGCATTTCAATTCAATGAAAAATAGATCAATTCCTTACCGTGCCCTATGATATGTGATAATTGATCATTGATCATTGATCATGCATACAACTTTACGACCTTTGTTCTTCCTCGATTCACTTGCAGTTTTAAAATGGAATTTTTTTTGGTTGCTTTTCATTTTCATGGAGAAACATAATAAATACAGTATACTTTCCTGTTAACTGAATACGATACAAGATGGTGCTCTGCAGCATTAAAATTTATAATTGACATTAACATTTAGCATAATAAAAATGACCTAAAAACTGTGTGCTATCCTTCAAGGTAATATAGAATAAACAAGATATTATTATATGTACAATGTACATTGTACACTTAGACCCTGCCATTTTACCAACATTGTTGAAAAGTTAAAGTCTTACCCCCTCATATCGTTCCTTTTGATGTAAAACA
>JAQGBH010003342.1:0-20222 GCA_034698265.1 Sminthurinus aureus | reverse complement strand
TTATCCGTTCCATAAATATAGATAGATAGGCAGGCGACTACGTGCATATGTTCACACCTCAATCCTTATCCTAATGTATACATGTATAATATGCAAACACATAAATACACACACATGAAACACATATCTATTTAAAAAACTATGTGTATACATAATATATTTACAAACCAGGAGGAATATCAAATATAGGAAACTCATGTACAATGTACAGACAGTTTATATTTGTAACACAAATATCAAAAAAAGATACTTGACAGAGGATACGCGATATCAAAATTGTATAAAGAGAAAAAAAAGACATGGAGGTTGGTCTTGATGATGATGATGATGACAGAAAATAATATTATTATGATGGAGTCTTGTATCTAGGTATATCTTGTCAATGTTAAAAAAGGAAAAGAAAACGAATTAGAGAGAAAAATCCACAGACTGGAAACTAATGATTTTCCAATGTCTCTTTAGATGTACATATATACAATATGGAATACAAGGTACAAAATACAGAAAATATAGAAAATAAACTTTATACAAACTAAAAAAAACTATCAAGTGTCAGATTGTGTGAGTTTTGAGTTTTTGAGTGTCTCTCTTTCTTCTTTCTGTGTGTCATATGTCATATGTATACAGTGGACACAGTAGACAGTAGTCTGTGTACTCTTTAAAGTTGTGTAGACTTTTGAGTGTCTTATGATAAGATGATACAAAATTTATTTCAACAGACTACAACAGATTTTATTACATACACATTACACATATTGGATGAAAGGAGAGAGGAAAAACAAACCTTTGAATTCGGTTTATATTATATTATGCTATTTATATAACCCGATGACGATATAAAACTTCCGTACACGTTGTTTTATACTACTCGGATCTCGGATCACTATGACAAATGATTCTCCCGTATCATCGTATTCTTTTGTGGGAGGATTTAGTTTCATTTGGAACAGTGTAAGACGATAGTCTACAGTGAACAGTGAAGCAAAAAAAAACAGTGCAGATACACAATACACGGTAGACTTACAGGCACAGTCATGGAAAAAAGAAGTGAGTGCAGAAGAAGCTGGAAATTTTGAAATCCAAATGACACAAAGGTTTAATTTTTCAAAGTGTCACTTGCATCACTACCACTACCAGGACAGTCGACGTCGACAGTTTTGTTGACGATACAAAGTGCTTTACTGTGTACTGCAGTGCAGTAGTCAGCATGAGTAGTAGAAGCAGCAGTGTACTTCACACTTTGAAATCTTATTGTGTATGGTGCATAATCATCTATATATATTTGTATCTGTACGTACTTACACTTACACAATAATAATATGTACCACATGTATACAGGTTACACATTTTTAGATAGATAGCATTTTGGAAATTCAAAAAAAAAATATGTAAAAATAAATAAAAAAAGACAGAAAAAGGAGAGAAAAATAGGACAAAGGAGATGAAAATGGGATATAAAAAACATACACAACAGACGAGAGCAGAACATGACAGCATTAGATACAGAAATGTTCGTCTGTATATTTTCCACGTTTGATGTTTTTTGAAACTCTGTTTCTGTTTCATATCCTTCACTCACATCCCTCTCCGTATTTACTGTATTCTGTGGATTCTGGAAGTTTTTAGGTTCTAGTTTTAGTTTGCGGATGCTGGGGTAGTGGTGGTGATGGATGTAGTTTTGTTTTTCATATGTACGAGCTAAATCGTTCTTTGTCAATACAATCTGTATTATATATAATACATATACATATGTATGTATAACGTATACTTTGCACTCTACTCTGTACACTTGGTGATTTTCATCCAATGGGCTATGCCATGAAGTTCTCTGACCATTATTCTCCGTTCAGTTCAACGTTTTTTCAAATGTATACATAAAGTTCAAAGGTGTATCATTATATACAACATAGCTACATCAATACACATATACCTACATATTATGTATATATTATATGTTTTTGGTTTGCATCTACAATCTCAAGCTATATATCTAGCATCTATAATCTAATCAGCATATAATATTATGGTCTTTGAAAGTTTTAACTTTTCAAGTGAGTTTTGCAGGTTATGACTTGACAAATCATTGAGAGGCCAAAGGATCAGTCCCGAAGCCAGACATAAAGGCCTCTTTGTTGTTGTTATTGGTACCTTTGATCCTACTTATTTTATTTTCTTGGTCCCTTTGCTCGTTTAGCCTATTCTAGTTCTTTCTCTCCTTCTCCTCTTTCTTTCTTCTTGGTCAAATTTATTATTATTTTGTCTTTATTTCTTTTATTCAAGTTTCACAATACTAATATATATTTATACATGCGGTACATACTGTAATCCATCCTGTATGTTTTTCAATTTCCTTTTGGGGTTTAAAAAGCGTCAACGTATAGAAAATCCAAAATATCGGAGAGTAACTAGAAAAAATGCCACATATTATACCTAGAGAACCTAGACATAAACGATCCATACAGATTTTCCCGTGACTAATGACTATAAAAAACGTTAGTGTCAATCGCAAATAGCCCGAAACGAAGGAATAGTCGAACAACAAAAAAAGTTGTATATTTAAAATGACGTTCATTATATTGTATTATTATATGTTATGTACCACATCATTTCACACAAAAAGGAATATTTTTTTCATATTTATAGCTTATAGTTTTTGTTTTGAATTTACAACATTAAATGTATATTATAACCGTATATTCCACAGTTTTTTCTTTAAACAAAATAAACTCGTGATGAGTCACGACAACGTTCACGACGTTCACAGAGTATATTCGCTTGCTAAAGTGTAAAAGACATCAATCGTTACTGATATTTTCAGTTCATAGGTAGTAAAACTAGGAACTAGGGTCGCTTCAATTATTAATTTTCGCCCTTATTTTAAACGAACCAAAAGCATCAAACATTATATTATGTTAAACACTTGTATTTTTTTACCAAAATGCACTAGAGTAATTTCAAACTACTGATGCAAAAACTATAATAATGATAATAATTTCCCTATAGTACTCGAGACAAAAATATGTAGATGAACTATTCCAAAGTTACCAACAGACATAGTAAGTAGTCAAAGTATCATAAGTATTTCCAAGTAAATAGCAAATACAACTTTCGAAATTTATTTATAAATAAATATATTTTATACTTTATACTTAGAATGAAGTATTTTAAATTTTTGACATGAAAGCCTCTTTATACACATAGTACATAGTAAAGGGTGTCGTAGCACAGCATAGCTTCTTGCATTAGCTCGTCTGAACTTACAACCTGCTACCTATACTACTAAATAATGTTTGTTTGTGCACAAGAGAATGAGAGTTGCCGGTTTTGCGGCAGGCTAATTGTAATTGTTTTCCCAGACTTTTCTCATTTTAAAATAATAATGAGAGACAGTGACTAGGACGAGAAGGATGACTCATATATTTATTTCTCATACTCAGGATGAGAAACATTTGAACTCAAAGTCTGATTTTGATTCTGAGTTTTGATTACCTGAAGAGCATTTACTCCATTATCTACTCTAGTCTCTATTCTATTCTATTCTATTCACTGGTACTTGAACAACATAATGCGTAATTACTATATTCATATATTATATACCCAACATACATGTATCTATATGTACACTGTACACGGATCATAGTATATGGTAAAAACTTTCAAATTTTTACAGTCTTCATGATACAATACTTATGCATTCACGTGCAACACATAACATTTGTTTTGTACATTTTACAAATATATCAAATGTATACATATTGTTGTAGTTATGTTGTATGTTGTGTGTAGTATGTAGAATCTAGTATGTAGAAAGATGATTGAAGATCGAAGATGATTGTGTGTTGCTCACAAAACGGAGTGACAGCAAAACAACAAGGAAGGTATAATATACATAATTTAATATCACAATTACTCTCTGAGTACATATATTTTTCCCCCCTCTCCGTACTCGGTATAAAATTAGAGGTCAACTTCAAAGTTATACATGCTAGTACCATACCATGCCATACGTACGTACGTTTGAAAGTCAAGAGCAACAGAGCTTTGCTCTTTCTTCATCCATCCTCTTCTTCTTCTGCTGCTTTTTAACAACAGAATAAAGAATAGAGAGAATAGTAAGAGGAAAAGAAGGAAGGAAGAGAAATGGGAGAGAAGAAAATTCAAAGTTGAATTTGAAAATCATTGTGTATTTTATACTGACTTTTCCCTATAGAGACGGATACATGGTACCGTAAAAGACCAAATAATAGACCTGGTCTACTATTTGAAGCTTTGGTATGTACATAATGCTGAAGCCCATAAGGGGCGTACTATTTGAAGCTGGCTTACTATTTGGTCTTTTACGGTACATCTATTTTGTGAGTATCTCCCATCTATAATACTTCATTTCTGTTACTCGTTTTCTATCAAGAGTTACTTCTTGGTTAGTTTCTAGGAGTAGAAGCATAAGGATAAGCAGTTGGTAGTTTGTACATTGTACATACAAAAGATACATGTTGTAGTGTGCATTTAGATGTGACATTATACAGTATTAAGTATTTACTTCATATTTCACATCATCATTTTAATACATATTACATGTGGGGAATAAAGACTCCATCTAAAATTCGTAAGTCTTGTGAATTCTGAATTCAGCTCCATCCACAAAGAAAAAAAGAAAGAAAGAAATAGTTACAACTACAATTATTCTGATTATTATTACACATTTACACAGGCAAAAGGAAACCATGTCTGTTATTATGTCTGTATTATAATATTATTTCTTCCTCCTCCTTCTCATTCTCTTTCTCTCTCTCCTCTCTTGTACCTTATAAATTACAGTTTGATAATAATATTATATTTACTTTATTCCTGTGTGTATTTGCGGAAAATGTCAAAAGTTTCTAGCATGAATTTTTTAAACGTATGACCGAACTACTCTCCACCGGTTTTCATGTGTAAGAAGTAAGGAACAAGGATGCGTACAAGTGTGATGTGTGTATGGGAGCTCAAACTAGAATTACTTGTTTCTTCTCCAAATGAATCGTGGAAGTAAATACACTTTTAAAAACTGTGATATTTTCTATTGAACATGCCAGATACCTGATACATATGCGATTTTTGATGGTTGACTGTGTGTTCTCGCATATCCTTTCTTTCTCCATGTTTTGGACTTGAAGTAAACTATACACAGTAGAATTGACAACTGGCGTTTTGAAATATTGGAGATTCGAGATGGGAGAGATCAATATGACCATCGTCGTCATCATCATCATCGTCATTGTCATTTCATTGTCAATGGAATCTGACTTGAAAGAAGAGACTGATGCATTGATGTATACTGATTAAAAAGACAAAACTCACAATAGAAACTTTACAATTCAAGTCTTACTTTACTCTTTAATCTTTAGCCATTGTGATTGTAATTATGCTTTTCTATATATATTTCAATTTATTCTATGAATAGCGAATCCTGCAAATGTACATTTAATATACAAATGTAATATGTACAATGACAATGTTGTCAAGAGATTGCAAGTCTGCAAAGCAATTTTAGATAATGTATAATATGCATTTGCAAAGCATAATAAATAATAAGTATGGAGAGCATCATTGTACTTTATACAGAATATGTACATAGAGTATAGAGTCTGTACATATATGTACACATCAAGGAAACTACTAAATTCCTAGTTTCACTTTGTTCATGTACAAATCATCATCATCCAAGACAGTCCACAGTCACAATTATTTATACCCTTTCATGCAGATTATTGCACTTTTATTTTAATGTATCTATAATCTACATGTATTCTATAATTTGCTATAATATGTAATAGGTAATAGGTACAATACTGCAGTTTTATCTCTGTAAGTATACACATGTTGTAAGTACTGCACATCATCATAACAATAAGAATAGATTATTATTTTTACCATTGGACATTCGACATTAATAAGTGCTATCTTTTGGTTTTTGGTTTTTGCTCGCCTTCTCTCTATTATTTTTGGGTTTCTGAGTATAGTAATAAGTAATAATAGTAGCAGTAGAGTAATATCGACTGTTGCTATGTGGAAGTTACGCTTTGGCTTAAACTTGGGCTGTGACTCGAAGAACTCTATCAAAACTCTCTCAACCAGCTGGAGTTGATCAAGTCGAGAGTTGAGCTAAGCGAGCTACACCCAGAGTCCTTTTACTTTATGTTGAGTTACTTTGCGTTACTTTCCTGGCTCCAAACATTTATGTACATTCAAAAACATCCATAGTCATGCAGTCGTATCACATAATGCCTAATATTGAACGTACAAAGTGTACGATAGCTGTTACAGAGCAAAGTACATACAGTAGATAGTATACCCACAGCCCAGAAACAGAGACCAGAGACCACAGAGAAACAAAGAATATTGTTCCTATAATATGCATTTTACACTGTACATTGTGACTTGTGACAGTAAAACTTATGCTGCACATATCAACCTAACTTTAACTTATAACTATACATAAATAGATGCAGTGTATAAGGAATAAGGATCTACAAAATCCCATGAGTAAAATCCTCACGTTTATAAGTAGTCATACATGGAAATGAAAATGCACTTGAAAAGTCTGCATATACCTAAATGTGGAGATACATAAGTATTAATTATGTAATGTGTCCAAGTATACACGTTGAGAGTTTTCCTGCATTTAAATGTGAAGTATCCTTGCATTTGCTCACTCAACCAAACCAAATATCAAATCTTGATTCTGCTCAAAACTCAAAATGGACATAGGTTTATACTGTATACTTTATACATAATATTTATTCTTTACGTTTTATCCATGCATATATATGCAGGATGCAAGAAATTATACTCTTTATATGCATTAATAAATAGCTTAAAGGCTTTAAAATAGTTAAAACGTGAGGGTAAATGCATGGAACCTCATAATATATAAAGTGTATTCATGATAATATTCTCTTGTTCATCAGGACCGAGGGAGGGATACACAGAGAACAAAAATATCACCTCAATCACACCTTCCATGTACAAAATACTCATGTACAAACTGCTAGTTCACTTTGAATTTTGGAAAAAAACATTCAACATTCAACACTCTACACTCTATACACAACATCAACATGTACGTGTGAAAAAATCCAATACATGGCCTCACACGACTCTCGATTCTCGATTGAAGACCAATCTGACTCGCTTTGGATTTTGTGTTTATGCTGATTGTTGTCAGTACCAATAAATGGAACTGGAAGTTGAAATACTAGTGTTACAGTGTAAAAACATAATTTACAGTAGTAACAAGAACCCAGTGCAGTAATAAAACCTACTAGATGCATTATAAATACTTTCAATATATCTACAAGTTATAAACTATACAGTACATGGTACACGATATGTTTTAAATACAAATATCAAAAGGGTGGCCACATTATTGACTGCATAAAATTGTAAATGCCAAATGTAGATTTTAGTTTTAAGGATACATAATATAGTATAAAATATACGTATACTCGTTAGATTCTAGGCTCTAGATTTTAGATTGCACTCAACAAGGGTGCAATAATAATACTACAAGGCGAGCGAAAATAGCGAGACATGCAACTTACAACATAGACCAAGGAATATTTTGAAAGAATACAGTTCGTGCAGTGGAATGAAAAGACGAGATTTATTTTGCCAGGATGATATGAATGTTGTGTACAAACGGGAGTCTCATAAAATACGAGAGAATAAAGGCGACTTTCCACAGATATGTTTGCAGTATCTCTGTAACGCTATAGCAAACATCGCACTTTTCATCTTCTCCTTCACTAGTCCTCTTCAATTTTGAATACAGTCGACTCTCTCTATAAGAGCCCCTTAGAAAGCTAAAAAATCCTGCCGTAATAACTGAATGACGTTATATAGAACCATAAAAACAATATTTCTAAGCATCTCGGGAGGCTTCCGTGAAGACGTTATAGAGGAAATGCCGTTATACGGGAGCCTCTTATAGAGAGAGTGCACTGTACTCACTGCTCAATCTTAAAAGGCTGAATACTGTATACTATATTTACTATACCAGGAGTGTGAAGTGTATAGTAAGCAGGCTCAAAATGAAAATAAAATGGAAAAAAAAAAAAGAAACGAAAAAAGATAGAAGAAAAAACCGTAAGATTAGAATATCGATATTGCATCCCATCCAATCCAATCTTCCTTCTTTTATTTTTGTCTATCCTCGATTCTACATTCTCTATCTGTTCCTCATTTGTGCTTGCTTAGATCAATCTCTATCTCTATATTTTTATGATTTACCCACCCCCTTTATATTGTATGAGGATACATTTTTTATATTAAACAGGACCGTACACTTTTTTCAATCTAGAATTTAGAATATGTACAAGCAGAATGCACAATGTACATTGTACATACACCAACGAAAAGACAGAACTGAATTGGAAAGAGAATGGGATAGATCAAGAGAGAATCAGAAATGAGGATCAAGTGAAATACATTTATAATACATACGTGCATATATGTACATAGCAAGGAGACAAACAGTGGCGCGTATATATTATAACTACAATGCGCGCACTAGTGGGTACAGCAATAGATAGACAGATAGATAAATAAATACACAAAAAGAGGGAAACAGCGAGATAACATCGATATCCTCCGTACATATTTGTATATACTATATGCTATGTACATGAAGGATACAGTGGAGCCACTGCAAAGGAAAGTAAGTGCACGTACGCAATTTCCTTTCTTTTTTTTCTTTTTTTCAATTTTATTTTATTCCCTCTTTGTAGTCTCCTTTTTAACTGGCTAACAAATAAATTCAAGCGATAGGCAAAAACAAAAAAGAACAAAAAAAAACGGTCTCTGAACAATCAACGACTTGTGTTTACATACATATATATTGAGTATGTAGTATACAAAATGGACAATGGTACTAATTTTTTGGGCTTGAACTACACATAACATTAGTTATAGCAAAAATAATTAAACAACACCACAGTTTACCACAGTTCTGTTTTACGTTAGTTACATACAAAATACGAGGCCATGCAGTAACAATAGTGATATGATCCCGATGATTGTTGTAATCATTTTGGCTTTTGCCTTGTCTACAAAATCAAATCAAATCAGACGACTAGTCATGAAATAGGTGTTGTACAATCTATATATAACATAGCAAATATACTTCAACACGTTTAAGGTAACATAATTATTGTAACTGAAACTTGGATCAATCAAAGCATGATCATACTAAAACAAATTATACAGTCTGTAAAAAATAAAATACTTTATAAAACGTTTCAAATATTGACAACCTTATCCAATTTGCATAATTTTTCATCTTTAAAATACATTTAGTGTATATATGCTTTAACTTTTGACAATTAAACCGGAAAAACTATCAAATATTCACAGTACTTGTGCTTCATGCTATTTCGAATTTTTCTCACAAATCAGTCTTATGATACACCGTATGAATTCATAGCAAAAGGCAAGAGTCAGCAAGACATGTACTGTACGTAGGTTATTTATTGACTGCTGGTGAGTACGAAAGACATTAGAATTACATATCTTACGATAACCAGGAAAAGTATATATGAATACTGAACACCATTCTGCATAGTATATTAGTATATACATATTCACTACGGGTATTTTTTCCTGTATTTCGTAATAGTTGGCTAGCGAAATACATATACTTTCACTTGCGTTTGCTTTTTGGTGAGGATACAAAACCGACAATAAACCGTCTTCTTTTTGTAACGAACAATTTTTCTCTCGTTCAGATGCATTTATGTGACGTGTACATTGTACACAGTACACAAGAAAATTCATACACATATGGAGGATACCTACTGAAAACAAGTATAGCAAAATGTCAAGTGTATGGCTTTCGAATTTCAAAGTGTATACGCATATATAAGTAGGTGTACATTGGTGTACGGTAATAGTACATGTATAAGGTATATACAATACAGATACACATAATATATTTCGGGCTTAGACATGAAATTTTCCACAAAAACACAGACGCACACACTTATAGGCAATAGGCAATGACAGTGAGCTATGTAATATTTGGGTCTTTAGCTATCCTTAGAGAACCCTACATGACTGTCATTGGGGTTTTAGTTTTGGCTTTTAGCCCAAATGTAGAATCCTCCTGGACTAGTAATAGCAGTTGCAGCAGCGATGGAGTGGGTAATATTCATCTGAACACGTAATACATAAAAGTTTAAAGATGTAATAAAAACCCGTATGTACATAATTAAGTATGTACATACATTAAAAGACATGACGATTGTGGTGTGCCCCTTACGCAAGAATATAACCTATAAACCCAAAGCAATAGTTCTCTTCTTCTTCTACTTTTTTTTCTTCTTCTCTATCTCTCTCAACAGCTACATTCAAAAAGTACAAAACCTGCTGGGCATATAATACATAATATATGTAGTTATGTAAGTATAAAATGTAAACTAAGCTTTTTCGAAAAATCACTTTGATTTTTCCATATGACAGTACGGTACACAATATAATGTATGTGTAATATGTATGGTATACTGTTGTGTACACTGTACACAGTGACAATCCATTCACATGCCTCGTATTACAAAATACTGACAAACTACAGAGTACAGAGAACAGAGTAAACATCAAGATTTGCTGACTATTGAAAAATACAAAAATACGAGAAGAGCAAAAATAGCCGTCAGTCATTAACCATCTTTCGACAGAGCTGAACTCTTGGATATTTTGTATAGAGTAAACAATTATAGAAAGATTATAATATGTTCAATAATATACATAATAAAACAAAAACCTTTTACGTGCTCCTTATCACGCACCTTTAGCTTTAACTCTTCGATCTTCAATTCGCTACGATTGGACTTTTCCAACTTAGAACCAACTAATACAGAGTAGATAGTAGATGTTAATACTTTACAAGTAAAAAAAAGAAGGAATGAGAGTTTGGCTGATATAGCCCGTAGCTTTTTGTATATTTTCCCTTTCTCTTTCTATTACTGTTATATGCAGAATGTAGATACGCACTTCCCCTACAAACTTGACTCTCCGTATTCTTCATCTAAACTCCTTAATCCTTAACGCATGATGTATGGCATGTGAATACTGAATACAAAAATAGTCTCATGTTTAAATCATGCTGCAATAATAATAATAATAATAATAACAAATAATAATAACCATGATAATACTGCAAGTAATCAAAAATACAAAAGTTACATACACTACATAAACTGTAAGTATATAATATAAGAATATTATCTAATATCTAGGGATTAGAAAATAAAATGGTGTGACAATTTGAAGTCATGTTTTGGTAATATGACCATGAAATGACTTTTACTTCTTTTTTTCTTTCTTTTATCTATCCTCCTTCCTTAAAAAATAAAACATATTACATATAGTAGAACATCTATAGACTCATTTATAAGTTCCAATAAACAATTATCTATCCTTTTTATATTTCGATGTCCATTTCTAATTTTGAAGCTAAAGATGGATTCGCTCTGCCACATAAATAAAGTATGTATTCTGTTTACGTTCTACCGTGTACTGTCTAATCAATAGCTAATAGCAAGGATCTACATGCATTTATATTGAGTATTGACTGTATTGAGTATTTTTACAATTGATACAAAATCAATTATTCTCCATGGTTCTCCTTGTCTTTTTCTTCTCCATTCTGTAAGGAGCTCAATTCTCAATTCTCAATGTAATTGAATCAGGAAGAAGAGACATGAAGAAGAGAAAAGTACATAATATAATGTAATATCTATCTATATATAGAGAATAGTTAATAGTTAAAACATATCACTAGAATACTAGAATAAGCCTAATGACAGCATCTGTCATATCAGTATACAATACACAGGAGAGTTTCAATGTCATTCAAAGGCAAGTTGTTTTCGTTAGCTTTTTATACTGTGCCTAGTATCTATCTACATATACCTTACGATAACGAAGGAGGAAAAACGCGAGTGCACAAACTTTTCTTCTTTTAGATACCTATTTATCTACATGTTATACATGTATATATTGCGGCTGTATACATACGAGAGAAGTATCACTTCTCTCGTTTATTAGTACTGTTAAGAGCACGCACTCTCGTCACATCAAATTTTCACAGTAGTTCTTAAAAGTTAGACAGTTGTAAATTTTATAAAGGTAGATTGAATATTGAATGAAAACAAATGTAAAAAAAATATTATTATTACAGTAGTAGTGTTATTATTCCATTTACCATCAAAATATAAATGCACTTTAGAGCTACTAGTAACATTTCATTTCAATTTATTATGTATTATGTAATAAAATATTAAAATAAAGTTAAAAATCCTCCCTCCGTGAGGATTTTATATCGCCTACAAAGCATAAATGCTTTAGGCTCCGGAAGCGAAGCAGAGTATAAGAATTCTGCATATAATAAACTTGTCCACTAGTTTGAAAATTTTCCCGCTAGAGGGCGCTGACTAGTTGAAAATTTTCCCGCTAGGTGGCGCTAGTTTCGTTGTCTCACATTACCCCAATGTACACACCCAGCCGTATCGAAGGAAAACAATACTCAGCTTCGCTTCCTAAAAACGAAATAAAAACTACTACTCGTTTTGCAGTCAGGAATCATCATGTAGTTTTGGATTTGCATTATAAAATGTAATATATTGCAATTATTTCATGATTTACTTGATAAATATCTACAATCTACAATTTGAAAAAAAATAAACAAATCAATTGGCCTGTCCTTCACCTTCATGTGCTTGAACAGTATAATGATATGTAGAAAAAGTGCCAAAAAATCAAAAGGACTAGATACTAGATGTTCTAGCAGTGACATAATATCATGGAACATGAATAAAAACATTATTGTCCGTTTCATGCATTTTGTTGGCCTTCGGTTCAGCTCATTTTCATATTCCACATGAACAATGGATTTATAATATATACGAACATTAAAAATGCATTATAGAACACAAAAACGTGTGTGATTAAAGAATCTGAATGACATTCGATATTCTTTTTCCTACCAAAGTTGTATATTATTGTATATATCGAGTATAGAAAATAGAGTGTAGAAAATCCTCGTGACACACCCTTATCAAACAAGCAGTTGATTGGTTATGTCCGGTGGAAAGACGCTGGTGGTAATTGTATGAGGATTACACATTCAACATTACAACTAAAAAGTTGTGTAAAGTATAAATTTTATAATGTTTTCCGATTGATTTATCATACTGTTTGAATAATTTTAATGTAGTAGGACTAGAAAAATCTGGATTTGACCATCTTAACTACAATTAAGGCGCACTACACATTACCTTTTGACTTTTGACTGTTGTTTTACTTGACATTTAATATTTAATTATTTTTACCCTGTCACATGTATGCATGTTTAGCTTACTTATTTTAGTTGTCCTCATGATAAAAATATCATTACCGTTTTTTCTCGCTGTCGTGAAAGAATGGTCTCTTGCTTCATCTCTGTGTGCTCTGTACATAATTGTTTTTCTCTAGCGTACTATTCATTGTACACTGTACAAAGTGTAAGTATTATTTTCCAACTATTTTTACGCTATTTATCATAGTTTTCTACTGTGTATAATGTATATTATGCAACTACAGTAGTAAGTATAGAAAGCAACATCTTGATGTCAATAATGTCCTTTAAAATACTGATATCATTACATACATGATGTGTAATAACTAATAACTTGTTTATATACAGGTAGAAAAAGCATCTTTGTGGCATGATTCAAGTCTTCACCACTAGTCTTAGGTATGATAGACAACCACAGAGATGGAATATCATTAATAAAATCAGAACGTAATACATTTCTCTGACCGTCAACAATATAAAAATAGTTTTACAGGATGTACAAACAAATATTGAAAATGCTCATTTAAACCAAAATAAACAAGTCCGAATTGTTTATTGTTTATCCTACGAAATATATAAAACATATTGTACTATTATTATTTAATTAGTACTATTTCGAAACAATATTATATTACAAGCAAAATTTGATTTCATTTGTTTATGATTAAATGATAATAATAAATCATTAATCATGATGATATCACACCCCGATGTTGAATCCGATCTACACTGCCATGTGATGGAGAAATCGAGGTGACAGGTACAATAAATAATACAAAGTGCGCAAACACTAAAAACAATTCAAAGACGTCATGGTGTTCTATAGCTGTAGCTTGTGTGTGAAGACGAGCATGATTGTGAATGAAAATCTTGTATAAATTACCTCACAGATTTTAAATAGATTTTTGCATCGTTTTCCTCCTCACTGTTTATGCCAAAGACGTACGCGTGTGTGCAGTGTGCACCCGTGTGTAAACAAAATGAAGACATCTGGAATCTAGAATCGAAAATCTAAATTTTACATCTTGCGACAAATAAAAGTCAAAATTCAGAATAAAATTTCTTGATTCTATATTCTAATTTACATGTCACAAACTTGACTCTTGACTGTTATCTCCTCATTTGATGCTGAATTTGATAACCAGTACTGAAGAAAAAAACAAAACAAAGACATGTCTTGGAATAAATGATTGTAAATTTTACACAAATTTGTCGTCTTTGCATCCTCCTTGCCAAACTTGAAGACTTCATTCATTCTCTGTGAATCCATTTTCTTGCATATTTTTCTGTTACATATTACATGAGATTTGAACGAGCAACAACAACAACAACTTTGGTTCAAGTTCCGGCTCCCTCTAATTTCATATCTTGAATTTTGATCAAGATTCAAGATATCAGTATGTCAAAAATGAAAAACGGAAAACATATCTTATGGACAATGCTTTATTTTATATCCCAATTTATTTTAATATAATTTGACAATGCTACGGAATATATTTGTAAATCGAAGCAAATGTGTAAAAACTGTCATAAATATGGTAAATAGTCAATGACGCATGTCGTATTCGTATAAACGTTTATACTTACTCATGGTGTGCACGCTACATGCAAATATACAGCATACAGCAAAGAGCACAGACACAGGTCAAAAGGCAGTATTAATAATAGTAATAGTGGTAATAATACATAATACATGATATTATCAAAGAGTCAACAATAAAAAAGGAATTACAAACTACAAACGGAAAAAATTATATGAATGAGTTAATCGATGAATGGCTATCTATTATCTATACTTACTAGAGTTCTCATTTCTCATCATCGTACAGTTTTTTCCACGTCACATATTATGATATGCATTATATTTTACTCTTGTATCATTACAACAGGAAATTTTTAATTACTATCCATATACAATATACATTATACATATGTGAGTACATTTACAAATCAGCGTGTATAAAATTTTCATTGCCTATAGTGTGGAGCCCTTATCACAAAAAAACCGGACCATAAAGTCAACATCATTGTAAAAAACAATGAGTAATGTTAGTTGAAATTTAATTGTATTTACTATTGAAAAAGCATTAACTGTTGACTGTGAAAGTCGTATCCAATCAAACTCTAAATATATCTAATAAAAAAGAATAAATAAAAGAATACACAGCATATTTATTTATATATACCATGTCTCAAATAGACTAAACTTGCTGAATAATGTATAATATATACATTGTGTAATATATTAAACTGATTAATAGCCAAATGTGAATACCATCAGACATCAGAAATGAAACCCATGACAAGTTTAAAAATCTAGGAATTCAAAAATGAAACAAGAAGTTCATTTGGTCGTTTTAACTATAGTTGTACACAAGAATTAAAAGGAAATTTACATACATGACTTTGTACAAACTGGATGTATGGATTTATTTTATACTTTGATCTACTTTCCTCTTCGTCTAAAGTATGAGCAATATGACAAATGCTAAATTTTGTGCAGAATATGCTACTTTGTGCAAAAATACTACGTGTTTGACTTTTGACTATATAAATTGGATTCCATGAATTGTATTCAGCACACGAGAGGAAAATGAATAAACTAAATTCTGTGAAAGACGTCACATTTCGTGATATGAATTGTCTCGTTGATGACTATGTATATTAAGTATTCTAGTATCTAGTATCTGAAATGTGCATATTCAATGAGATGTTTGGAATTTGGAAAAATCTATATTTCTTCAAGGCTCATGACTTCATACTACACTATTTTCCAAAATACAACGTACAAAGGATATGTAATCTATAACCTCTGTTGAATTACAATTTATAATCTATAATACATGTAAAACGGTACTGTATGAAGTATGAGCTATGAAGTATGGAGTATGGAGATAAATTGTAGTAAAATCAATTCAATAAGATACGACATACAATTCAAAATTCAAAATGACTTTTTATAAATCCATGATCCATGGCTGTGAAATGTGCATATTGGAATGATGCTTTTGTCAAACTCATCAGAAATAGATTGCTTTGAATTCCATTCAAGAATAGAGATCCTCATGAAACCGTCCGAATTCCAAACTCCAAATGGTACATTTTCTACACAATATAAAGTAAAATGAGAGTTGCGTCACCTTACTGCACATTCAAGGGCTGCCGGAGTTTTTTTGTCATTTCCTTTTATTCCTCTCCAGTTCCAGTAAACACACAGAGTGAACAGTCCGCAGTGAATACTGAACAGAGACAAAGGAAAAGAGAAAATTCTTCCGAGACTCAGATTAGACGACGGGGACAAAGTCGTAAAAGTGAAACATAAAACTTCACACGAGAAATATCGTAAAATCCCCGTAAAATTTCCATGTCCTCCATGAAAATAGGAAAGGGAGGATTGGTTGTTCCATAATGACTAGCCCGTACACACACATGTGTGTAAATACTGTAGATATAAATGCACAGACTGTTGTCACAATAAATAAGACCTAGTATCTATTCTTTGTGATCTTTACATTTGATCTTCAGCTCCCTGCGTCAGTATGTGCGTCTGTAGACTGTAGAGTGTAGACTGTAAAAAATCTACATACATGCATACTGGATCCTATTTACTAATGTTTTAGTACAAGAAGCCTAACACTATCTATCAAAATAAACTGATTCAGAAAGCTAGGAAACGTATTTTATAATGAAATGCGCGCATCTGCATTAAGAGGATGGTATAAATAATCATATTGACTAAATCTATGGTATATTGCCATTCAATATTCGATAATGCATTTCTTATATATTTTTCATTTATTTCTTAATGCACGGACTGAGTTCTGTCTTCAACATCCACTCGACTAGCCAGTGTCGAGTGTTGACACTTTTTGAAAATTATAATATATCATTTAAAAAACACAGACTAAAGGTAAATATAATATTTTCAATGTCTCGACTCTCGTCAGGAAAATATTGAGTAGAGGCAAAATAAACGTCATTTACCATTTACCATACACCATACGTCAGATTCATTTACTATTATTATTGTTATTATTCTTGGCCCTGCTTTAGATTTTGCTATGTACAGTGTACAGTATAACAGGAAAGTTAAAACTTGAAAGTATGGCAAATAGAAGCTGAGTGATCTTGCTCTTCCACACTCAAGAAGTAACAGAGAAAGGAAGAAGGCCTAATGTTATAGCTCAAACTACATTTCTACATTTCCACTTTTACCATCACTAGTAAGTACATAGTACATAGTAGTAATAGCAAAAAAAGCCCTTTGCAATGTGACTATATGTAGGTTAACATTAAATTTGACTTTTTGGCTACAATGTTTTTGAGTTTCTTAAAAGACCTTTAGAGTTTGGAGGTTTGGAGGCATACGGTATAATGGTACAGCGTATAGGGTACGTGACTTTTTCACTCTACGTCGTTTGTATCTAATATACTTTAAGTCTGTAATAGGTCTGAACTAACCATTGCAATGAGATTTTTATGCATCTGTATCCATTATCCACGAATCCTACTTTTAAAACCGTCCAACTTGCATCTAAGATAGATTTCTGGCAAACAAAGTCTTGAGTCTCGCCCATGTAAAATGTACATATGTACATGAATGTGTCCGTAAAATGGCTATCAAATATTAAAGTTCTAGTTTTTACTTCCTACACCCTCAATTTTCCTCTTTTACTCTCGTAAAATATCCTCTCTTTTTTCCATACTCTCAAGCTAAAATCATAAAGGCCTAATTAGATCCTTTAACTCTCTATGTACTACTTACTGCTTACTTACTTACTATGCACACACTAGTACAAGATACAAGACACAGACTTGTGTACCAACTACCAACTTCTGGAAACCCAATGCTCAATAAAAGTTGTGGATGAAAAAAACAGAAAGCAGACTCACTTCAAGCACAATCCATGGTCAAAACTAAAAACAGTCCCGTCTATAGTCTGCACCAGTAAAAAAGTTGCCGACTCTGCCGACCCATATCGTAGACTCTTCGTTGAGCCAGATCGAAAATACATCAACAGCATGAGACGTGAGACGGTATAATGTATAATATATAATATATCTACCACTGTCTGAAAAAAATAATGTATTCTTCTGTGGGATGTTACAAACCAATATAAAATCAAAATTACAATAACAAACAGCGATAGAAACTTGTAGTTGTTCCTAGTTCCTGAGTAAAAATAAGAAAATAATATTAGAAACTTGGAACTTTGTGAAGCAGCTTTACAAACAACCATTTCCAATGCCCATGGATCATGGATGTGGAACAAAATATTTTTTTTTTATATAAAATTACATTTCTTTTCCACGTACATACATACATATGTGGGTTTTTTTCCCTCAATTACTTTTATTTCTCCCTTGTAAAAATTAATGTGGATGTAGTAAAAATAAAAATTCATCAAAAATCGAAAATATTTTAAAGTTAGTCCGAATGTCTCAACTTGGAAATGAAGTTTTAGTATCAGGTTTTAGCTTTAAAAAGCACAATAATACAACATAGTAGTTTTCTCTGGTTCTCCATTGCTATAAATTAACCAAACCACAAAGCCATTTCATTTACCAAAGTCTATGTTCGTCTATGTTCTACAACTACGGTCTACGGGACGAATTCGTCTGCAATGTCATAAATCATTGTAGACTATTGGCTTTTTATAAGACACTGTAATATACTTTCATTGTTCACTCGGTTTCACGATTGTGAAGGATAGTATGCATGTATAATGTATCATGTATGTGTATGTATGTAATAAGCAATAATAATACACATAATGTACAATGTTCATGTAGTATCATAATTTGCTGTTACTGCTTTGCCGTTCTGTAGCGTTTTACATTCTCAACTCTCAATTCTCAATGCTTCATGTCGACCATCGAATGACTGAGTAGAATTCTTCAACACTAACAAAATACTCACAATCATTCATTCATACACTTATTCACTTCACATTGGCCACATCACTCTTTACATGGACATGTAAATGAAAAGTTGCATAAATGATGATGACTGTGCGTAATAAATAATGCGTACGGCGTACAGTCACCTATAGTTACTTTGTACTTATGTAGACAGTAGACAGTAGACACAATACGCAAACAACATACGTATATGTATTCAAATAGGTAACTAAGTCCTTTGTCCTTTCAATGAATTCACTCACGGTGTGCGAAATGCAAAATGATTGCGTATGTAATGTGTAAATGCACAACCTTACGCACTGAGTACATTTATTGTACAGATCCTCGTAAGCTCAGCTCACGGCTGAACACTGAAATAAATGTATGTATCAAATATAAATATAATATAAGCAAACGTATATTGCTATGCTTAGCTGCATGTGTATACAGTATAAACTATCAAACTAATAGTTATGGCTTTACGTTTCTCTGTATATATATATATATATACACCGACCTACAGGTCAAACGGCTCAACGGATAGACTTGGGGTTTTCACATTCTGCATACCGTTTTTCACGGCGCATCGGCGTGATTTATCAAAAGTGGACTTTGAGCCCTTGAAGCTTCCCCCAGGGGAATTTGTCTTTTATGCCTTTGGAAATGACATTTCTATTTCTTATACTTCGGTTTCTATGAGTTACAACTCTAAGGTAAACAATGAAAAAATGTTTGCTTGAAGGGAAAGTTGTTTACGTATTGTCAACGTAAACAACGTTTATCTTCTAGCAAGAAAATAAAACCATAGAAACAGAACTTTATGTATATATTGTACATTGGACAAAAAATGTACAATGTACAATATACATACTTATTCATTGTTGTAAATTTTAAAATCCCGTCGGGCTTCTTGAGAATAGAGCAAGAATCCAGGAGCATAAACGACAAA
>JAQGBH010003341.1:0-20223 GCA_034698265.1 Sminthurinus aureus | reverse complement strand
ATATATAGTATACAAGTATGAAATATCGCAGCTCAACAAAAACGCGTGCACACTCTATGAAACCTCAAGCCAGACTCTATAATGTATCATGTATGATAGCTAAACGGCATTTTACATTTCATAAAACTATGTATTATTATAGCATGATCAATAGTACGTAGGGAAAACATTGATTGGGAAAAAATGAAAATTTTATAGGTGAGAAGGAGTAATTATATGATGAAAAATTGCAGTACATAATATCGACCTCTTGTATGTTGTATATATGTGCACTGAGTTTTGAGTATACGACGAATGGCAAATGGCAAATGGATATGCACAAAACAAACAATGGCGTAATCTAATACAATACAATTATACTATACAATGTGCAACATTACCAACACGTGGAAACGATAAAATACAAAATATAAAAGTAAGTAAATGAACAAAGAGAGCCATTTTCAGTTCACAGTCCATATGTTTTTTCATAAAAGCCTGTGAATGACTGTAAAAAGTGAATGAACGTCCATTTCACGCAAATTTTCCCCTTTGTAATTTTTACGACATACCAGGGTGATGGAAAATCAGGGTGAAAAATCAGATCATAGTACGGGAAGAAATGGTGATAAAACTGGGAAACGAGAAAGAGGAGACTATAAATGTGAATTGGGAAAAATACAAATACAAATACACAAGTAGAAGGTTTTGTACAGTAAAAATTCGGATAAAATGTGCATTTTCCGATGATATAAAAAATACATGTTTAAATGTATTATTCACTCGACAATTTTATTCATCACCTCATATTCTTAAATTCTCATCGTCATAAACCACCTCAATCTCAACCTCAACCTCCTTAATTTTAAATGTAGTTTAGGAGCGCCTTTCGGGAAAATAACGTATAGCACTTGTACCCTTTACAGTTTTCATACCACTTTTGTCTCTTGTCTCTTGACTCTTGACTCAAAGTTCAAAGTTGATGGAATACTCAACACTCAACACTCAACACTCAACACTCAACACTGGGAATTGTCCTTATGGGATCGAGTTGATCAACTGTAAACAAAACTCCAGACTTCAGGTAGATGTCTAGTGCCTAGTGTCTGCTGTCTATTGTACACGTAGTGTGATATGTGTTATGTAAAGGTTCAGTCATAATAATAAATAATAATAGATACTAAAATTTGCAAGCACGGGTCATCAAGTTACGCAAGTTGCATGTTACGTAATGTTCATAGGCTTGGCCTATTTCCTATTTCTTCATCACTCGCCACATTTCCGCCAAGTCTTTTAGACTGAAGCTTGAAGATGGAAGATGCTCTAAATGTGTAAAATAAATAGCACATCCCCATAGACCACATACCACAGAATCTATCTACTATCTACTATCTACGACTGTACTTAACCTGCATGTAAATTAGAATTAAACTTGGAATCAGAATAATGTGATAGCACCTGACACCTCAAAGCTCAAAGCTCAAAGCTCAAAACTCTTGGATTTTGGATTTTGGACTTGGATACTGTGTGAGTTTGTCCATGTACAAAGTGTTGGCGGTGAACGGTGAAGACAGAGTGGCAGTATAATTCCTAAGTATGACACCTGACCACTAAAAACCTCGACAAGTAAATCTGACTTAATGAAAATCACTTTCAGTTGATGTAAGCTACATACTAGAGACCAGAGACTAGAGACTAGAGAGAGAACATTTTGAAAAGTAAAACATGGCAAATGGCAAATTGCAAACGGTCTTAATGTTGAATTGTGAATTGTGAATTTTGATATAGAGGAATGTGGGGCAGTGACACTGAGTTGGAATGAAACTGTTTATTCCCTGACAAGGACAGAAAGAGAAAAAGTGTGAAATCCAGAGTTAGTTTTCCGCTCTAGTTTCCTCAAGCTTTCCAAATTACTCTACTACCTACTATCTACACCTCGATAGAAGGGGAATGAAAATAGAGAAAACAAGTAGCATAATTCACAATTTACCATTCACAATTCACAAGAAGTTAATGCTTTCATGCTCCACGTTTTATATTATTATATGTAACATTTGATGTATCGTCAATCGTAAATCGCAACAGTATTATAACTTACTCCTCTAATTTTATTTTTAAGGAGTAAAAGTTTAGGACCCATAAGTAGTGAGTAGAAACCCAGGGAGGTTTTAAAACGAAATACCAAAAGTATCTCTGTTTGTATTCGTTTTCCCTGTCTAAAGTCTAGTGCCTAGTTTCTAGTGTCTAGTGCATCTGACATCTTGGTTTGGAGTTTAGAGTTTGATATTTCATGTGAAGTGGGATTCCGTCTTTTTTCACACCAAATTCTTTTCGTCCTCATTTTGTTCTCATGACTTTTTTTCTTAAAATAGCAAATACCAAACCAGCTACATTTTGTAATCTAGAATCTAGAATCTAGAATCTAGAATCTAGAATGTAGAATTAAAGAGAAAATGTTATACTTTCAACATGAACATTTTTGAACTCTTTTCCCGGTGGAAATATAACTCTCCACTAGGTCCGTGGGCTGTAATGCAATTTTTAGGAGATAAAGTATACAATATGTATAAAAAGTACAGTGTACAGTGTACACAGCTAAGTAAGTGCTCTGTGCTTCATAATATGTATAATATATCCAGTATGACCCTTCTCATTCCGTCCTTCGTCCTTCTCGATTCTCGACTTTTAGATTTTTCAGTGTAGTCACGAAGTTTGTCCCCACAGTCCTCTCTGACTTTAGCCAGTGACTTTAGACTCTAAACTCTAGACTCTAGACTCTAAATTCCAGAATCTAGAATCTAGAATCCAGTTCTAGTTCTGGTCCCAGTCCCCATAATGTATGACCAATATTAAGCAGATGCTCCGCATATTCACCATCACACAGGAACAAGAAACAAGACAGGAAAAATAACACAAGACACAAGATACATCTATGAATGTATGTAAACATATGCCTATAGGCTCTAGACTCTAGACTCTAGACTATAGACTCTATATAGAGTCTAGAGTCTAGGCACCACATATAAATAACTACTGTACTTTCAAGGGTGACTTTATACATATTGTTGGAGGTTGGAAGTTGGAAAAAACCTCGGTTATTTTTTTCCAATTGCATATTTCTCAAAATACAGAGATAATACAGGTTCAGCAGCTATGAGGATGACTCCTGGGTGGATAAAGTGTACAACGAGCATAGTGTGGAGTATTTTAAATGGAAAAAGTTCCACCACATCCTTTCTCCTTGGGAATAAAACACACATAGGCATACATAATGGATATGTATGTATGTATTAATGTATTATGTATGTGTAGTTTGCACACAGGAGGTATGCAACGAGCAATAAAGTTACCAGTTCAGCTACTTTGCTCACAGCTGTAGTCGTAGTCATAGTCGTATTTCATTTCATGGTGAGTTCCTTTTCCCATAATACTGTGCAGTAAACAGTAAAGTAAAAATTATAAGATCGACTAATGGTGAAAACTTTAAGATTTTATCAGGATTAGGACGAGCTCACTAGTCAGTAGTCAGTAGTCAGTATCGACTTGAGATTTATACTTTATACACACACATGTATAGTGTGTGTGTGTGTGTGGAACATAAAAAGAATCTGGGGTTGTTAACAAAAGTTTTAAATATAGGGTAGAGAAGTAGAGCAGTAAAACATAGTAAAGTCAAACAAAAGCGAGAATTACAGACTTCATATATAGATATATGCATGTACTAGTAATAGAGACTTGTTTTATCTGTCTTAACATGCTTTCCTCTGTTCTGCCTTGCCCTTGTACACTTTCTTAATGACGTTCATCTTTCATCTTAATTTCTCGTGCAAGAATTCTTATCTTTCGATTTTCTATATTATATTTCTTTCCTTTTGAAATACTAATCATAGTACAAGTTTGAAATGTCCTACCGACGATCGACGATGGACGATAAATTACAATTCCAACTTGGAACTTTGAACGACACAAAAGCTGTCTCGTTTCTCATGACAGTGAAAGCTGCTTAGTATGGAGTATGGAGTATGGAGTAAATAGTAAATGTGACATTAAAAATGAATTGACAGACGACACAATACACAATACATAAGACGCAAGTCAGTGTCAAGGTGTGTATTTCCTATTCTCTATTCTCTAAAGTAACGAAAAAGTAAAAAGATTATATAGACATTGTTATTTTCCTTTTTCATGGAGAGAGTGGAGAAAGGACTAGAACAATTAGAAGCGTGAGCATTGAGCATTGAGCATGTGGACATCATTTCATGGGAAAGTCATAAAGAACAATAAACTATAGTATAGATTATAGACATGATTGTTGGGCGATTGGCTCCTGCTGTTTGGTGTTTGGCATGAAAAGGTTTTGCTATAACAAGCCATCAACAGTCAATAGTCATCTGTCATCTATTCTCTATTCACTGTGCCATGTTCACGTTCCACTTCCATCCTTTCGCATAACTAGTAAAAATATCCACAGTTACCTTACATTGTAGATACATAATATTTAATATTATATTTAATATTACTTGCTACTTGCTATTCAAATGCTTATTAAAGTATGTATGCCATATTTTAACGACTACAGAAAATACAAATAAAATGAAATAGAAGCTCTAACTTCTAACGCCAACAGACTTAAAAAGATTGGAAATTGGAATATCATGGAAAATATGAGCAGCACTGCATAAAAACGGTAGGTGTAGCATAGGGCATAATATATTATACTATGTATATTGTATAATATTATAACTAATTTGTCCTTTATTGACCATTGCTCAAGTTATGAGTTATGAGGAAAAAAGTTGTTGAATGGAAAACCGAAAATCGAAAATCGAAACGTTGAAAAATTGTAACGTAGAAATGAGATGCAGAGGTTTGGAGAAAGTCTAGTCTAGAAAGCAGAAGTAACCCAAGAAAAAAAACATGACCAGAAGAAAAGAAAAAAGGAGGACAACGTCAGTTGAAGGTACATACATTGTGCATTGTGTGCAAATGTCACAAGTCATGGGCAATGGATTTTAGCGTTATTGTGCACACAGGTACGAGTTTTAGATGGTAGACTATAGACTGTAGACATGGAAGATTTATCTGTCCTACTTTTTATTTCACACCCCCTTTCCGGAATTGTGAAAGGGAAAACATCATACATCTTAGATACCTGTCTCCTAATGCTTTTTTTCTATGTCGGTAAAAAGGAAGTAGAAACAAAAACGATATTTCTGATACATTGGAATATGGAATATGGAATGTGGAATGAATTATTGCTACTAATACTCTTTTGTGCTATAGGTTCAGGCCTAAAACCTAAAACACAGTGAAATTATTCCTAATCCACGACCCACGATCTGAAAATATAAATGCACATGTAATTTCTAATTCCACAAATTGACAGAAATCTGATTTTTTCCCCACTTTTCCCATCATAAATTATTGTTCATTTTTCACATTTTAAACAAAGCTTGGTTCAATGTAGCTAATGTCTAATCGCCAATTTACAATGCAATCATATATTATTGAACAGGCATTTACACATTATTGTATAACAGGTTTGAATGAAACAACAACAAAGTCATGTACCAGATGAATAATGAATAACGTGTCGTACTTTAATCTTCAAATGTAACACAAAACACAATCAAAGTTGTGAAAAGCAGAAGGCGGAAAATATTTTTCTGTTTTCATTGTACTCCGTACACAATGTACACCACGTGCTGCATGTATGCATCTTGTTGCAAGTCTTTTCTATAGTCAGTTTAGAGTTTAGTGTTTAGTGTTCAAGGCTCAACCTTTCGATTTCGAACAGAGTCAGAAAGAAAACAGAAAAAGCAATCTACCCAAACTTTCACCATTTTTCGTGTGTATTTTGATTTTCTATAGCTGGGTTTTTAAGTATTTCTGTGTTCTCTACTTTCTACTTCCAATGAGAAAACGGAATAATATAATATGTAGCTCACATACATACATGTTATAGTCTAGTAACTACATAGCCTACAAACTACAAACTCAATCCCTCTATTTCTTCTTTATACAAATAATATTCATATGGTGGCCTTTCTACTTTCTACCTTAAGTTGTGCGTTATGCATATGCTGTTTATTGTGAATGTGTCTCTGTCACAGCTGCGGGGTCCTTTGCGTGTTTGTCATCTCTAAAATATGGTTTTATGCACATATTAGTATTTTTTGTCCCCTTTTTCAAGCTTAAAAATTTTTTGTCAACGTCATTTTGCTCACTGCTCACTGCTACACATTTACTATTTACATATACACACAAACCAAAAGTTGGTCAGGCACAACGTCACTACGTACTACGTACAAGCTACAGGCACGAATCCAGAATAGGTAGTCTCAAATCTCAAGCTAATGAAGCGGATTGCTGATATGGATCTACAAAAATACCTATCCCAGATCAGTGGACATTTTGGCATTCAAATTTCTCTCAAAATTGTGTAAAAAACCATTACTGTTTGCATTTTTTTTTGTTTCAAACTCAAACTGCAGAATTACAAGTTGCACAGAGTACAGTATACAGTAAAAGTGATGTTAAAGACGAGTGCATTGTGCACCACCTCATGTTGCACCTATCAGATAAAATAAAGAATAAAGAAGAGAAAAAATGACCCAAATCTTTAAAAATCCAAGGTAAATGGCAAAGTTTGACCTTAAAATAATATGATTTCATCTTAAAGAATTTCTATTGCGATCCATTAAATTCCTGAGAAGAAAAGGGAAAAGAGGCTTCCTGAAAGTACCTGATCGGTTACCGAGTAATTTTGGTAACATTCTATTCAATTATATATTATACATATATTACATATGTAATATGTATGATATTATACACAGTTGTAAAAACTAAATATTTTTTTTCCCATTTCATTTCTAATTTCTATGTATATATTATAACAACCATGTTTAATCTCTACATGTCTTCACTACAGTAAGAAAGTACAAAGACTCATCATTGCTGGATTGGATTGTAATGAATTTTTACAGTATGCACATTACCTAAATAACAAATAACAGCGGGTGTACATTGTACCGTATAGAAAACAGAAAAAAAAGAAAAACTCTTTATAAAGAATGAATGTTTTTACAGCAAAAATACCTATAATTTCCACAATCTGCCGTGAAAACAGGAACAGGGTGTATTAAGTATTAAGACTGTTTGCTAGAATAAATGAGAGCATAACAAAGAAAAGATCACGCATATGACTAAAAATATCATCCAAAAACCATGATATCATTCTATTGTAGTAAAGAAGACAAAGACAGAGACAAAAAAATATTCTGGAGGACAAAAGTCTGGTTTGGTTAGTGACGTGTGTGCAATAATGGAGAAAAATAGAGAACGTGGAATTAGGAAAGAAAGGGAAGATAAACCACAAGCACGTACAAGATGAAGAGGATAATAGCAAAAAAGGGACAAGAAAGAAGAAAATGTAGAGCTACATCATGGAACTTAAATCTGGGCTCATAGAAAAACACAGATAACTAAAGATAGGCTTGACTAAAACCGAGCAAATGAGAGAGGAAAATTCAGAAAGAATTTTGAAAAGATAGACAGCAAAAGAGGAAGGGGAGTGGAAAAATATATTACGGAACGAAGAAACTACGAGAGCGTAAAGAGTACATCATGGCAGCAGAAGGAGAAAACCACGAAGAAACTTTTGACACAGACAGACACATACTAGAAAACTTTTGAAACTGTTTTAATTCCGGTTCTCTTCCTTGACAATCTCATCCAACACCACAAAATGACAAAAGATAGACACAGACAACATTTTTTACTTGAATTCTCACAAATCCAACTTTAGCTCTCCTTCTCCTGCTCCAAAGCTATACTATGTATTCTTCCTTGCCTATAAAACACCATTAAGTACATAAATCTTGAGAGAAGAGAAAGAAAGAAAGAATTTCTTATCCATGGAATTTCAAAATACATTCTTGCACTTATTAAAAACTTTTTATTCTGTAATAATCATATTATACTGTCAGTCATTTCATTTCCTACGTATAGTTATTTTATAATGAAATTTTTTTTGTAGAAAAACAACTATTAAATACAAAAAAAAGCATTCCGTATGCGCGTGATACATATTATTATATATTTGAAATTTCAGTTTTTATGATCTTATCGTTCTTTTTATATATTATAATTTATAATATATTATATTAAAATCATGTCAGATTATGCCGACATGATCATAGTATAAATTCAATCAAAGTTTACATTAAAAAATGAAGTTCAATAAAAAAAAATATAATCAAGTAAATTGTATTGAAATAAAAGAAAAGAACTTACAATTATTACTTTTTTTCACTGCTTACAAAGATTTCAATTACATATAAAGATAATAGATAATAGATAATAGATAACAGAATATCATAGTATTATACTATTATAATGGTGCTACATATAATGTACGAAATTAAACATGTAGTATTTTCTATAATTCATTCTTTGTTTCTTTGTATGATGAGAAACTAAAATGTCGTTTGCTTTTACATTTTCGGCATAATCTTATCTGTCCAAGATGATGATGTTGACGAATCATTTTGCTTTAGGTGTGAAAAATTTGAAGAGGGATTGAGTTCCAGCAGCTGCCTTTTTCAGCTCCTTACTTGATTTTCCTTTTACCTCCTGTTAAAAGCCAAATAAAATTTTGTCATTAGTCATTAGTAATCAGGAGCGTAAATTGATAGACATTATTTATTTATTTATCAAAGAATAAAATAAGTAAAGTCACCTTGGAGGCAGGCGGAGTTGAGTTAGTACTAGAATAATCTTCCAATGGTTGAACAAGACCATTAGCCGTGTCACTTCCTGATACTTTGGGCTTCTTTGTCGAACCATCATGCTCGTCAACTCCTCCACTTGTCCTCTCTCGTTTCCGATCAACTTCAGCTGGAAATCCAAGTTTAATCAAAAGTTTCTTTTTCAAACTATCCTCAAGGTAGTCGCCAACAATATCACAAGAATATCGAAGGTAATCCTTCTCACTGTGAAAGAGAAGAATGTACACAAAATTATAATGCGTTTGTGTTACATTAGCATAATATACATCAAAACACACTGTATTACTTTAACAGAATGCGAACTATTTTCTATTCTTACTCTCGTTTGGTGCCTGGACCTGCTGCAAAATTGGATGAAATACTAGCTTCAGATCGATGAATATCACGTTCTTTCAGGAATTTACTTGTTTTCTCTACTTTCTTTGTTAACCATTCCAATGTAGATTCTTCATTGTATGAATACACAGTCAATTCAGCATCTACTTCTATAATTTTACATTCAACAAAATTGATTAAGTCATTAGAAAGTGTATAATAATTTATATGAAATATATTCTATTTGTTCCAAAGACATCAAATATTCTAACCTTGTACTGTGGCAATATTACTTAGGTCACTTTGTGTAAGACGACGACAAATTAAATCTCCAACTTTAGGCGGTATAGCTTCACAAAGATGATCAGATAATGGTCTCTTTTGTGTACTCTATAATGTTATAAGAATAATATATATGTGAAATAGTTTTGGATTGAATATACACCTATACACAGAAATGTCAAAATTTAGACGGTTGTATAGTATTGTATTGTACACATACGAAATATTATGAAATATGTATTAGCATCATACTTTTTGTAAAATAGGCATAATCAAAAATAGAGGATCAAATGGAGTTACAACTCGGATATTTCCATCTGATATTACTTCATCATCCACAAACCAGCTCCTAATAATACAAAATACAGGTAGAGTATATTATGCCAGATTACATACATGTATCTACATACATTTTAAGTACTTATATATGCTTTTTGATGTGAGTATCGCTTAAATTGCATTATACCTTAGAGGTTGTGCAAAAGTCAGGGTTTCAAATAAGAAATGAGGATTCGTGGGTCCTTTTCCTTTTGGAGTAGTAGTGTCAACTAAGAATATAGCTGGATTTCCTGATCTTGGATGTGGTAACGAAAGAGCCTCAATATTATTCCAGCCTGCTCCAAAATTTTCAATAGCTACAAAAAAAAGAAAGAAAAACACACAAACATTATAGCGCATCTTCAAAAAAGAAACTTGACATTTAAAATTGTACATAATATATTTACTTGAGTGTATTATACATTATACACTTACATTTAGGTACCACGAAGAATTTGCTAATAGCCTTTGAAGATATAGATGCTAAATTTAATTGACTTGTAACTTCTTCATTATCAACTGTCTCAACGTCACTATCATGTTCACTGTCACTCTCAACCTTCTTCTTTCCTCTAGTTTTCTTGACCATCTTAACTGACTTTAGGGTTAAACAACTGAACAACAATCAAAATAAGCGTACTTAACTCGGCACAAGTAATAATACAAAGCACATTATAATATTTCTAATCCCTCCAAAAAAACTCCAAATATGTATGTACATATGCAAACGTATTTTATTCTTGATTTTCTTGATTTATATCCATTACCCACCGAAATATGAAGCTGAAATTTCCAAAAATCTAAAAAAGTGGAAACTGGAAACTTTTTGAAGAATAATTATACATTTAATTCAACATTTAACTAAATCGTATAAATCTTGGTTAAAACTATATTAATGTAAAATCATTCTAGTATAATTTTGATAAACATTAGTCAACCTCTTCCGACTTTGGTATGTTGGTTTAGAAGGAAAAATATTTGATGTACAGGAAAAAGTACGTAACATAAACATTATAAAAAAAAGGTAAACAGTGATTAAAAATAATCAAGTTTTGTATAGTTACTAACAACGTCTGTAAGCTAGTTAATAATAGAACCAGTAAATTGACATGTACTTGGAAGTTGTAGAATAGTAATTATAATTTGCTATAAATATGTAGTTAAAAATGCTTGGAATTTAAGGCCTTGGGGTTTTTTTTAAATACATGAATTTGTTAATCAATAATTGTTGTGTGTGTGTTTCTTTTGTACAGGTATTTTGTAATTATTTTTTACATTTGGACATAAAAAACCATCATCATCATCATGGAGGAATCTTCAGTGGGGACTTTAATTAATGAAATGGTCATGAATGGGAATGTTAATGTGATTGAAGAGGGTTCTACAGTTGTGTTAAATGATCAATTATTTCCATTTGTGGACAGTGATAATGGAAACATTGTATTTAAAGGAGTAATTGATTTAAATGGTTCTGTGTATTTTGACACTTCTCAATTTGCCAATTATGTTATTGAACAACAACAAATTCAAACATTAGGAGAAATATCGTCAGAAACACAGCATGAAGACGAACAACAACAACAACTATCTCAACAGTTTCATGTAATTATTGTAAAATAAAAGAATCTAATATTATATTATATTAGTAAGTACTTTTCAATTGTAAGTAATGTCAATAATAATAAATATAATATGTTGTATTATTCAATTCTTTATTACAGCATAATGGAAAAGTATATACAGTTGGAAAGTCAATGATTATATCCGATTGTGATACTCAAAATCAAATACAACTTCATCATCATGGTCAAGAAAATGCTACAGTTATAGTGTCTACATTATCACAACCTGTATTACAACAACAACAACAAACTAATAATAATAATCTTATTTATCATACAAATCAACTTCCTCAAAACTCCTCATCAATAGTAACAACAACACCATCATCATCAACAACTAGAATTAATAATAATAATGGTGTAAAAAATAAAAATGTACATACGGTAATACAAGTAGATCCTACTACTACTACTACTAATTGTCATAATTTAAATACAACAACAACAAGTACTACTACTACTAGCAATAGTAATGCAAGTAGCATGAACAGTAATGCATTAAGACAATTACAAGTACCTGATACAATACAAGTAGTTGAAGCAGAAAATCGTACCGTAGAAGAAGAAGATCCAATATTTGTACCATCAAATAATAATGAATTGGATCCACCTATTGGAAAGGGTCCATTTCGATGTGACGTTTGTAGTAAAGTCCTGTCAAAATGGCTTCAATTTAAACGTCATAAAAAACAACATGTGGATGAAAAAATACTCCGTTGTCAAAAGTGTCCATTAACTTTTAACTATGAAAATAATTTAAAAGTTCATCTTTTATTACATGAAGCGGAATCAACTGGAATTCTTAATTGTAAACTTTGTCCCTCAAAATTTTCTCGTCTAGCAAGTTTAAAAAGTCATTTAAGAGTTCATGAAAAAGAAGACAATTTAGTTTGTCAAGAATGTGGTGAAGAATTTTCTACTCGGATAAGACTTCAAAAACATTTGGGTATTTATTTTGTTTGAATTTCATACTTTTCTTTTAAAAACCTTTAAAAAAAGTTTCTATACAAATTTATAATAATATTATTATGAAGTATATAAAAATATATAATGTAACAATGTATTTTTTTTTTTCTCTCTTTTCTCATGTTTTGTTTTTTTCACAAATGTAGAGGAACATAAACCTCGAAATCATCAATTTGCTCTGTTTCATCGTTGCCGGCTGTGTGGAAAAACTTTTACTCAAGCAAATTTACTTAAAGAACATTCTAAAGAACATGCAGCTGTTCGAAATCAACTTAAAAGTCTGACTATCAAAAAAAGAAAAGTAAAACCTTCGACTTCTTCTTCCATTCCCATTGCATCATCATCCTCTTTTGGTTCTTCTTCCATTATTTCACAACAACAACAACCTTTATCAAAAGCGGATAGAAAAAAGAAACGTATTTGCCTTGTCTGTAATAAAAGATTTCAAAAACCATCTCAACTTGCTCGTCATGAACGTATTCACACAGGAGAAAAACCATATGAGGTAAAGCTTATATTTTTAGTTTAATATTTTTTTTAGACATTGTAATTAAATTTGGTTTGAACTTTATATTATGCAAACTTTTTTTAATTTTTCGGTTTTTAGTGCAAGGAGTGTGGCAAACGTTTTAACCAAAAGGGTAAAATATCTATATAAAAAAATTGGAAAACTATAATATATAATTCAAGTTCAATAAAACTATGTAGGGATAGAAAATGCATGTTTAAATTCAATTTAAATTCCTTATATCTTGTATTTTATTCTGTCTGCGTGATCTGTCATGTACTAATTGGAATGCTTTCTTTTGTTATGTGATCAATCTATATATAGGAACATTGGAAAGTCATGTCCAAGCTATGCATAAACGAGAAAAACCTTATTCTTGTAATTTATGTTCCTGTAAATTTAGTCAAAGAGGGAATTTGAAGGCTCATGTATTAAAAGTTCATGTACCTCCATCAGCAAATGAAAAAGTCTTTAAATGTGAAGAATGTTCTTGTGTATATCGAAGATTGGCAACTTTAAACAATCATATTGCTAAAGTTCATGCTGTTGAGTCAGTACAACAAACTGTGAGTTGTAGAATTATATTATTTTTATTATAGTATTTGATTGATAACATTTTATACATGTGTGCAAATCATTTTCATATATTATTAATAATAATAATTATAAATTATACGAATATAATTCCCTGTGTCTTGTATACATAATAATTAATTCTGTTTTTTTTAAATATATATAAATTAGGTTGGAAATATGACAAATTCAGCAACATCGTCATCAGCAGTATTAAATTCAGATCAAAGAGGAACTTTATCACAAGGAAAAGTCATTTTATTAAATGGAAATGATCAAATCATCAATAATGGTGGTGGTGGTGGTGCTAGTAGTAATAATCTTCAAGTCCTACCCCATACAACAACTTCAACTACATCCACTTTAAATCATGATCGTAATGCTACTACAACCAACACCATGCTTCATGTACCGTCAAATACATTACTACAACAACCATCAACATTCCCTCAACTACTTACTAATACATCAACATCTTCTGCAACTACTAATATCAACAATCCTAATTCCAATAATAATAATACAATTACAATAATGAGTCTGGAAGAAGAAGAAGCTCTTGAACATCAAAATAGTATAACAATAAATCCTTCTCAAAACTATACAGAGGGCCAAATAGGGAAGGATGGACAAGGTGTGATTTCTGAGATTAAAATTGTTCATACAGAACTAGGAAAATCTATGAGATGTCTTGTAAAAGTCAAAAAAGTTGGTCAAGTCAAATGGCATCTATGTCCATACTGCTCAAAAGCATTCAGGAAACCTTCTGATCTGATTCGCCATATTCGTACCCACACCCAAGAACGTCCATATTCGGTATGATTTTTTTAAATTATGTTGTATCATGATAATATGATTTAAATACGTATACACTAAGTATTTTACGTTGTAAGTTTTTTACGTCTATTTAAGACATAGTATAATAATATGTTGTTTAATTATTGTGTTTTTTTTTGACCAATTTACAGTGTGAAATCTGTGGTAAAGCTTTTGCTGTAAAATCAACTTTAAGCACTCACATACGTACACATTGTCCAAATAAAGATTTGGAATGTCGTGTTTGCCACAAGAAATTTTCAATGTTATCCTCATTAAAATCACATGAGAGACTTCATTCAGGATTAAAACCTTTCCCGTGTATGCAATGTGCAAAAACTTTTAGAACCTCTTCCCAACGAAGAGTACATTTTAAAATTCATTCCAGAACTGCTACACCTAATAGTAATAATAATAAAAACAGTCAAAACAGTAATAATAATAATAACAATTCAGTCAATAACAATGGAAGAAGGAAAATACCCAGAATTGGAGGTCCTATAATAAGTCTTCCAAATCCTCTTAAAATTACATCTGATGGTAAATAATATGATATAAATTTATTTTAATTTATTATTATTAACTACTAGTATGATTAAAATATTAGATTATTATGTTGTACAATATTTTAGAAATCATGTAATGTTCATGTTTACATTGTCTTTGTCTCTCTGTCTCATGCATATATATACTAGGATTGGTACCTGTTCCGAATAGATCAGCTAGTGCAATGGGGGTAGGAGAAGAAGTTGAAGGAAAACCTCGGCCATATAAATGTAAACTCTGTCCGTCTTCCTTTACAAAATCAAGTCATTTAAAGCAACATATAAGGTCTCATACTGGAGAACGTCCTTATTCATGTCAATTTTGTTGCAGGTATAATTTTTTAGTAATTTCCGTATTATGCACTATATATGAACATACAATACATAAAATATTTTATAATTCCTGAAAATATGTAATTCAATTTGTACTATTGCCTACATTATATATATTATTATGTATTTATTATTATTAGATTACATTTACAATAATACCCTTTTTTTATTGTTATTAATTATTAATAATATTATTATTATTTATTATTATTATTTTGAAGGAGCTTCGTTAGTAGTGGAGTACTAAAAAATCACATCAAGACTCATGAAAAAATTCGTGCATTCAAATGTACGGTTTGTCCGATGAGTTTTTCTACCAATGGATCACGAACAAGACACATGGCTACACATACAACGGCACGTCCTTTCCTTTGCCCATATTGTCGAAAAACTTTTAAAACATCTGTTTCCTGTCGAAAACATATAAAAACACATCGAGCTGAAATTGCAGGGTCATCAATGTTAAGTACTTCTTCTATTCAAAATGAAGATGAAGTACTATTTGATCCGCAACAAAATGATAACAATAATATAATTGTATCTCTTAACAATAATAATAATAGTGGTACTGTAAACAGTTCTGGAATTGAAATTGAAACTGAAATTTGTACTGAAAATAATAATTATGACTATGATCCTTTGCATCAAGATACCCATTTTGAAGATTATGCAAGTAAGTAGTATTACAAATAAAAAATACTAATACTCTTTAAAATAACTATTATTTACATTTAATTATCGCAGTTTATTGTTGAATGAACAAGGGAATATTTGCCTTAGTAAAATGTAAAATGCTTCTTTTTTTTTAAATTTTGTTTCGTATAAAAATTGTAAAATACATTACCATGTTATTGTTTGATTTTATCTTATTTTTTAGATACTGTAGCTGCTGTTTTTAATGATGACATGGATCATGTATCTATTGTACAAAACGGACAAGTGATTTCATTACCTTTTCATCATAATCCTTCAAATAATCATCATACTCTAATTCAAATACAGAATGGAACAGAAGATGACCACAACCAACAACAACAACAGCATGTGATTGATATTCAGAATATTAATAATGCTTTACGAGGGACAACAAATAATGAATCCAATACTATAATTAATTCTCAATTGTCTTTGGAACAAGAACAACATCATGTCATTTCAAATGAAAATAATCATCAAAATCAGTCGTCATCATCGACATTTCATACTGTTTACACGTTACAGGTAAAAAGATTCTGTAATTGCGTTAATTAGTATTATATTATAACACTATCTAAAAATACTCCATGTGTGTGTATACTTTGTGGGTAATATTTTTATTCCAGTCATATCGTCATGTTTTTAATATTATTAGCTATGACAGGGATGAAAAAATCAAAAAATGTACATCTATCATGTATTTCAGTCTATATAACATTTAAACGTTTGTATTATTTTTTGTTTTTATGTTTTACAGAATAATCATGTGGAAATTATTAATGCACCTTTAGAATCCTATATTAATACAGTTCAACCACCACAAGAATTACCCACTTATCAATTTACAAATTCAAATAGTATAAATACTACAACTGCTGTAGATACCACTTCTTCTGCTACTTCTACAACTACTACAGCTACGACTAATACTAATGGTATAATATTATCTGAATGTAGTACTGTTCATCAAAATCAACAAAAAGCACCTGAAATACAACAAGTCATTATAACAAATGAAAATACTGATATCATAACTAATGAACCATCTTCTTCATCTTCTGCTCCAAAAACTAGTGCTTCAATAGGAGGAGTAATAAATGAAAGAGTTGAAAATCAAATTACAAATATTGATACTACTTCAAATATAGGAACAATAATAAAGGCTAATAATAATAATAATAAAGTTAATGATGAATTTCGTGAAATTCGTGAATCTTCTAGACCTATATCCGAAAAAATTTATAATGAATTGACATCTCAACCAACAAATTCAAGAAGTCAAGATAATTTGAATATTCGTCATTCTTCTAAAATGAATGAATGCCAATTTTGTCTTCGTGCATTCAAAAAAAGATCAGATTTACAAAGACACGTAAGAATTCACACGGGAGAGAAACCTTTCAGGTAATAGTAATAAAATTTAAAAAAAAAACATATTTAAATCAGTTGATGTACATAATGTATCATTTTATTTTACAACAAACGAGTTTTTTAAAATACTTTTAATACTACTACCACAAAATAATAATTAATATTATGTATGTTGTTTTTGTAAAATGGGATTTGCCTTTTTATTTATTTTATTTATTTTCATCATGCTTCATATTAGTTTAAAATTTAAAATATATTATACAATAATAAATTTATTTTGTCTCTTTTTAGGTGTCAAATCTGTGCAAAAACATTCCGTGTAAAAAGTACTCGTGAAGCTCATATGAGAACTCATCAAGGAGGAAAAACAGTATCCTGTCATGTTTGTAATAATTTATTCTCCGCAAAAAGTAGTCTTCGTGTTCACATGCGTCTTCAAACGGGTAAATGTTTTTTTGTTTTTAAATTCAACACAATATATTTCATTATGTTATTTTTTTTACCACAACATAATATTTTGTAATGAAAAAAAAACACCATTGACTAAAAGTATTATTATTTTTTGTGCTTCTGGAATTTCAGGTGCCAAGCCATACCCTTGTCCTCACTGTGATTTACATTTTAGAACTTCTGGTCATCGAAAAGCACATGTTAGTTCACATTTTAAACAGAAACCATCAAATAAAAGTGATTTTGGAGTTATCAACAGTAACGCTAGTAGTAGTACTACTACAAATAAGGATATGTCTGAATTACAAAAATCTGCATCTACTTCAGTTCCTATAATTATATCAACAAGATCTCTATCAAATCCTGTTACTCAACAACAGCAAAAAGAATCCGTTCAAGTTCTCCCAACAATAAATACTCTAAAAAGTAAACGACATAATATACTACAATCTACTACAGCATCTACTACTACGACTCAGCTTGAACAACAACAACAACAACAATCTGAAAATAGTAATAATGTTACTGCAACAATTTGTGAAAATATTGCAAATTCTATCAATGTACAGTTGGTGGATGGATCTACTACTATACAATTGACTGGACTTGATTTTAGTACTTTACAAGTTGATGAAAATTTTATGCAAAATTTTACAAATGTCATTTTTATTCCTGATGGTTCTACAACTAGTAATAATAATACTACTATTAATGGTAGTGGTAATTTTGTAACTCTTCAAGATAATATTTTATCTTATGAACCTAGTACTGGTACTCTTACGGCAACTAGTAGTGGTGCTAGTAACGACAACAACACAGGATCAACAACAACAACTATTGTAACTGAAATACCATCAACATCATCATCATTAACAATACCAAAAATTATTTCAACTTCTACTACAACAGTACCAAAAGCAGTAACAACAACAACATTACTTGGACTTGATCATCATCATCATGATCCGAATAATGATATAGATCCATTATCAGATCATCATCATCTTCTTCATCATCCTCAATCATTACCTTCTATGGATGTTGAACTAATGGATAATTGTAATGGAGTTTTAACCGGAAAAGATGTACCATTAAATCAACAACCACAAGAAGATCAAAATACTGGAGTAATTATGGATGGTAGTAGTTTAAATAATGTACAAATACTTTCATCATCTTCTTCTTCTCATCATCACCATAATGATGTAGATAATGAATTACATGAATATACAACAACACAACAAACGTCATCCATGTTGAATCACCAAAGAAATATTAGTAATAGGAAGAATAATAATGCTACTACAAACAAGAAGACAAAATTTTCCAAACAATTACAAAAAACAAGTAAAATTTCAAATAATACAAGTGCTTCGTCAACAAGTACATCTGCTACTAGTACTACATCTAATAATAATATCAACAGTAAATCATGTGAAATATGTTCCAAATCGTTTTTGAAACCTTCTTTACTAGCTCGTCACATGAGATCACATACTGGTAATTTTTTTGTTTTATGTTTAATATTTTGTATAAAAACAATCCGTTATGTCAATTGTTTGAAATAAACAAATTGGAATGATTTTCTTCTTTATTTTCATTATTTTATATTACGTGATGAATAGTTGATATAATATTATATCTTGTTTTTTTTTTAAACTAGGTGAAAAACCATATCAATGTCCACAGTGTTCTCGGAGTTTTTCTCAACAAACATCATTAGATGGTAATAGTAATTTAAAGTTAATAAGGTTAATAATTTTAAAATTTCAAATAAATAAAATTAAAATAAAGTATTACTTATTTTTACATTGGTCTAATGTTTTTTTATATTTTTTGTACTTTTTTTTTTTAATATTCTTGTAGCTCATCTATTTACACATACAAATGAAAAACCGTACATGTGTGGTCTATGTCCCTTCAAAACGGTCAAGAAAGGTGCATTAAAAAAACATTTTACAAAAGCTCATCCCACTCATCTTGGTGATTTTGAAAAATATTTTGTCAAAGCAAATACTACTCAACCTCCAGACATAGAATTTAATCTTCAATAATTCCATCATACTATTCCTTCATTTTTCCTATATATTACTGTGTTAATATAGAAAATACCTATCAATATATTGTGTTATTTTTATGTTACGCTATACATAAATATTTTTACATTTACAAAAACAGTGTCTCTGTTTCGTATTTTTTGTGGTCTCTATATAATATGATGAATCAATGATTATTGTATACATAATATTACATTTTTTTATTTTTACGTAATAATATTATAAATGATAAATATATAGAGATTTTTATATTTCGTTCTATATTATAGTTTTTCAAACACGTAATACGTACTGTATATATGTTCTACAAACACTTGAAACCCTGTCTCTCTATGTTGTAATAGTTAGCTTTATTTCAAAAATAAAAAGAGTATTATTATATTATTATTATTATCATGTAACTTTGTAATATTTTTGTTAGAATACAATATGTAATAATAATACTATAGCACGTTTAGAGGATACATAATATATTATTATGTATACAAAGATTTTTATATTAAATAGTTAAATATCATGGTATTTAATAGTTAATAGTAATTCTTGAGATATTGTATATATTATGTTCTTTGTATTTATATTATACATAACATATTATGCCTC
>JAQGBH010003340.1:0-20223 GCA_034698265.1 Sminthurinus aureus | reverse complement strand
TTAATTGGAAGTATTTTTAAAAAATTAATTAAATTTGAATTTCCAATGTTAAACATAGAGGGCGGGAAACTTGTAAACTCTCTCTCTCATAATCTAAGGAATCCTGGATGGATATTTTTCATAGATAGTTTCACATATTAAATAATAACTATATTAGGTATAGTATTTTGATGATATAGCTAATAGCTACGACTAACACTACTACAAAATAATAATATTTTGAGAGTAGAAAAAAAGTAACAAGTAATAAGGCAACTATATAATCAGTTTGATGTATAAAATTATTTTTCTACCACCTACATAATACATTTTTGATACCATTATATTATTATGCTATGTGCGTACACATTGTACATATAGATTGTCGATTTTGTAGTAGATCGCATAGAAAATTTTACAAAGTGCACACATACAAAATACAACCTATTTTGGTGGTTGTGAATTTGTGTATATATGGATAAAAAATGTACAAATATAGAGGCAAAAGTGTATCTATTACATTTACATAATATATGAAACATGAAATACACAGAACATAATAAATTATGTGGTTACTTACATTATTTAGATATTGTTATAAATATGTAAGTGGAAATATTATATCGATATATATATATTATATATTATATTATTATTGATTATTGTATTATAGATATTACCGTATGTTTTTGTGTATTATTATTTAAAGACACTGATTGTTTGTTTGTTTGTACGTGCGTATCAGTTTGATAGTACCTCTTAATTCTTAATAATAATAATAGTTTATTATTATTAATTAATCATTTTGATTGAGGAGATGATGTACGCCAACTAAATGTCGTTCCAGTCCATATTTCCTCTTGAAGCTCGAATCACACAAATTGCACTTGAAATTTTTCTGATCTGAGTGATTGATCAGGTGATCTTTGAACCTGGAATTACTCTGACAACCATAATTACAACCCGGGGAAGTACAGACATATCTGAATGGAGAATCCGAGCTGACTTTCCATCTCTTCCCATGAACCCGTGTAGTTGTCAATCGAAGTGCCTTGTCATCACCACCACTGCTATTCCCACTCTTAACATTATTACTATCTTGATTTTGATTTCCATTGCCAATGTGATTGTCATTGTCAGTGAAATTATCATTGTTACTGTGGCTGTTAGAACTAGCCCGTTTCTTCTTCTTCTTCTTGATTGAGAGAGGACGACGATTTTTGATTGTTTGACGCATTGTTTTTTTCTTTTTCTTCTTCTTTTTCCGCTCTACTTCAGAATCATAGTTGTCATCTGAATCATCATCAAAAATGTGTAAAATTTCTTCAATTTCTTCCCTTTCTCTCCTCTTTTCCTCATCCTCATTTTCAAACTCAGCCTCACGATATTTATCTTGATCATCATCATCATCCTCTGCTAGATCAACAGTTATGATGGATCCCGGATTTGATTTTCTCCTACTTTTAGTTTTGACAGTTTGTCTTTTGCTTTTATTATTTTTATATTTATTTTTTTCATTTTCCGCTTTCTTGTTTTTCCCTTCTTTAAAGGTTAATATTGGCATTTTAGAAGAAGTAGAGGATGAGGCGGGTGTGAACTTTTTATGGTTTTGAGAACAAGATGAAGAAGAAGATGCAGGTGACGAAGATGCTGAGGACGACGATGAAGAGGAGGAATTTGATTTGTCATCTTGTGATTGTTTTGTCTTTTCATGTGTTTTTGTATGGAGCTCAAAAATGTGCTCATCTCCAAATGAATGATGACAATGTGAACACTCAAACCGGGTCACATACATATGAATCAATTTGTGACGATTCATACTAATTGGGTTTGTTGTAGAGTAAGTACAGTCTCGACATTGAATCGATTCAACTTTCTGTGAACGTTCACCCCAATTCATTTGAGAAGATCTGGAAATGTAATTTTTAATTCAAAATTGTACAATCTTTTTGTATTGTTTTTGAAGCATAACACACAAATGACAAATCATACAACTAAAATTAAATGAATTTTTATCAATCAATCTATCTTCTATGTATGTACTTACGTACCTGAGTGTTTTCAACCCAAAATCAGATTCTACTTCTCTCTGACTACTACTACTACTCTTATTGGATTCAACAACATTCATGACATCACAAGACACGACAAGTTTTTTGGTCAGTTCATTTTCATTACAGTTATTTACGTCTAATGGATTTATAATGAAAAGCTCAGGGTAGTACCAATTGTAATTGTTATTGTTCTGGATCAAGCTCATTTCATTATTTTCAAAAGACTGAAATGATAGAGAATAGAGAACATCAAATTTAGACAAATTCAAAATTGATTCTTGTCAAATTACAAATTACAGTTACACATTTTATCACACATGAAATGAATTATTGTATTAAAATTTAAATGACAACAATTGTCAATTTTGATTCATTTTGATTCTTACCCTTTTACGATTCCAAATTGCTGATCACTTTACACTTTACGTTTTCCCGTCATTCCTTCACTAATTATTGTATGTAGATTACAGATTATCAAGTACAGAGGAAATTATATGTGGATTTTCCATGAAAAAATAAATTTGTTATTGTTGTTCTTTCGTTTTCCAAAAGTGAAGGAATGACCAATGAGATTTAAGAATGTGTTATAGTTATTTAAATTGCAAATATTAGGTACGAGACATTTTTTGTAGACAATATATTTATGATATTTTGATCACATTTACAATTACTAAAGCACTTTTTTGTTGTACGAAGGTCACATGGAGTTGATTGTTTTCGTGGCTTCAAAGACGGTTGATGATTGATGAAGAAATATTTTTATTACAAAATATGTGTGTAAATAAAGTGTAAATAGATTGGACGACTGACAAATGGAAAAGATGACAGAAGTGTAAATAGAATAGAAAACTATCAATCTTTTCGTTTGGATTCTACATTGGATCTTACTTCCTTATCTCCTATCTGTAATCTGTATGTTTTTTGTACATGTAACATGTAGAATGTATAGATATAAAAAAAGCATGTAAAGCAATTCTGAGATCGAATAAGCCGGGCCTTTAATTCGCTTGATAGTTATTACAACTTTTATGCAAGGCTTTTTCCTATTCTACTATAAAATAATAATAATTTAAGGTTTGGGCGCTAAATATGAACACAACTTGTCTCTAGGTAACGAGGAAAGAGGAAAGCACACACAAAAGCAACTTGTTGAACTAACCAACTTGCAAGCTTTTATTTTTATGCAGTTACAAGTTATGCACTTTTCTGAGAAAAGTTTTCTCAAAACTCAAAACTGTACATTGTACATCAGTGTACATCCAAACTTTGTTATGATGTGCATCCGTTTTCAAAATTTTAACAACTACTTCAACTTTTCCATGATATTTTTCATTTGAGCTGAAATGACCAACTTTCACTTTGGCATTTTGGTCATTTCAGTTTCAGGTCTGCGAAAATTCCTATTGTCTTGATGTCTCAATATATGACACGTATGGAGAATGGAGAATGAGAATCGATACATTTTTCCATTATTAATTAACATTGAATGGAATAACTGTCGTGTATATTTTTAAGACATATTTACAGTGTACAGTACACACTACGCACAGCTCATTTTCTATGTATGAAAACAGACAGTCCACCTCTTTTCCCCATGTAATGGAGAATGGAGAAAACCACAGGATTATATTATGTGTAGTGTGTACACACACACTTTTAAGTTCTACGATCTACGATATTCATCATACGTATATCGTGACTCGTTTACATACTCAATACTTATGCATTAATAATGACAGCTTGAACAGGAAAGTTATTATCTAAGTACTAAGTACCATATTATCAGAACTGGTATTCTATCTGTAATGTTAAATTCCGGTGTAGACTGTCGACTATAGACAGTACACTGGAGACTGGAGAACAGTGTAAAAATTTTATGCATAATAATAACCAATAACCGCAAAAATAGTTAGCGTTGACGTTGCAAATTTTCTCTGTTTCCTCCTGCCTTTTCTATGTTCTATAAAAACGTCCATGTATTTGCTTTATAATGTTATACAATATAGTAGGGAACAAAACAAAAGACTTCAATTTGAGTCATACCGTATATGACCATCTATTAATCCAGCTGCGAACAGTGAGCCAGCTTCATTTAGTAGACCAGTACTGACAAGAGTGTTCAAATAATAGACCATGCGTATTACCATGCATCAGAGTGCAATGCGAAAACTTCATATTGTGCTCCTGCTTCAAATAGTAGACCAGTACTCGCTCAAGTGTTCGCGTAGTAGACCTGGATTACTATTTGGTCATATACGGTATATCATGTATTATACAAAGAACAGCACAATACACAGCACACCAAAATAGTATATGCATAGGTATGAAATGAAAATAAGAACTAAACAAACATGATAAGCCCATAACCCATTCCAACCTCATTACAAATGACAAATTCAAAGCATTTTGAATACAAATTATTTTGTAAAAAACACTAAAGTTTTAAAAGTAGTTGTAAAAGGGAACAATGGACGAAGTAGCGAAAGAAAAATCTTCAGTTTGTAAAACAGTTTGTTCCTCTTTTTGGGACAAGAATGTGTACGTGTTAATTAGTATCATTTTACTATTTCTAACTACATTCTCCATAGGATACACTGTCTTCTTCCGCCACTGCAAATAAAAGTGAAATTATGGATCATTTTTCAGCTCAGTGTAAGTTTCATATGGTGTAAAACATTCTGTATTCATTATTCAAATAAAATATTTAGCAAGCAGTTTTAAAATTGCACTATACAAAAGCTGAGTTATGCATTTTATACATTCAGAATCTAAATTTCAGATTCTGAAAGGAATTCAAGCAACAAGCTCCAGGCGTAACCTGAAACGGAACGACGAACGAGTACAAAAATGAGAAAATTATTCTAGGTCAAAATGTAAAATGTTTGAGTATTTTGTATTTTTTTGATAATAAAAGTTTGTCAAAAACATAAAATAATATTGTTTTCAATTTGAATAATTTTGCTTTCCTGCATATAATTTTTACATAACATGCATAATGCTTACCATGTATATACTTAGTCAACCAGGTGATTCTAGATTCTGAATGTACGGAATGTTTGTACATATTACTACATATATTTTAAGATTCATGATGGTTACTCAATACTTACTCAACAATCAAGAGTCAAGAAGAGGAAAATTGTAAAGTGAGGTCGAGAATCGAGAACTGAGACGATTGGATTGATGGTATCAAATTTCGAATTGCAAATTTCCTGGTCGTTCATCATTTATCATGTTCTCGCCAATTGATCTGAAATCCGAGACAAAATCATCATTTCCATCGATAAATGCCAATAAAGTCTCTGTATTTGCTAAACTATCACAGCGATTTTCAATTTCCAATCCATCAATTATTATACCTCGTCTTTTTGTACTTTGTAGTAATGACTACTGACTACGTACTTACATCCTCCTTTTACATGTTTTATTACTATTTATTATCTGCGTTTTGATCTGGAATATGTGTTCTAATTTTCTTGCACACTAAGAGATAACAATTCTGTCCAGAGTAAAATCTTTGAGTTTTTTAAAACTTTATGACAGCAGTAGAACGTGATTTTAACTGGATTTCTATTATCACAATCGGTATATAATTGATACATCCTACATTACAATATGTACATACAAAATAGAAAATATACAGAGCGCTCAAAGTAATGTAGTGTATAGTGTATTCCATATAGATACATGTTAATTCATTATTCATGTAATACACACTAACGATGTAAGTACACATGTTTTCACTTTAATTGATCATATGCGTCTCAATTTTCAATTTTTATGTGCTTTTGCACATTTTATTCTCGTCTTTTCAATTGCATATGAGATATGAGTTGTATGCTTGTTATAATACTGTTTAGTATCATAACACCTCATCATCATCATCATCCTCGTCATTAAGAGCGTTCGTATTAAATTCCCTCTGTGTTTCTCAAACTCATCAACAAAAAGGACAAGATATCTTTTTATAAATGATACATATTGATTAATAAAGTGTCAATGCCTTCCAAATTTTTTGCTCTAAATTTTTCCTGACATATGTAATAAAATTAAAATACAAAAACAGAGGCCACACATACAACTAATTTCTCTTTATGACAAACATAACTAGATATTATTATTATTATAGGTACTTATGCTTGTATCTTGTGTCACATGTGTCTTGTGTGAATGAAATGAAGAATGCATGCACAACGAGTAAATACATCCAGCTCCAGTCAGTACAGTTGTTACGTATATTCCAAACTGTATTCAGTATTCATAATATTGTATATTGTATGAAAGTAAGTAGGTACATAGTACATAGTTATATAGGTATGAGTAAGTCAGAATTCATGGTTTAAACGTTTTCTAAGAATTGCAAGTTTTGATAGTATCTCATAATAAAAATAATGACTGTTATAATATACGCCATCATTTTTTGAGGACAGACGAAGAAAAGGAGAGAGAAAGATATACTGACTGATAGAGTAAGAAAAGTTATCTTGGAAAAATACAATCACAATAAGCTGGCTCATTGCCTCATTGCTCATTACCTAGAGCAATTGAAATCACTCTCTCCGTCTTTGGCAGTTTTCAAGTTAAGAATAATTAAATTGCAAAATCCTCTTATTAACAGCTAAAAAATAGTTTCACTCTCCCTCTTAATTTTAGACTGAAAAACTGATATTCAATAATTAAGAGAACAAAAAGCAAAAAACAGAAGAAACTATAGCAACTGATAGGAAAATGAATAAAAAACCTTTTAATTTGACTGTGAATTTTGTGACTTGGACTCGATTTTCATCACTCTTCCTCATAATTTTCCTCAATTTGACCTGGGCAAAAGGGGATTTTGAGCCAGCGACTCATGTCCAGACGACTTCTGGCAGGGTGATTGGGTATCGTGTGGATCTCTCCAGTGCACCTTTTGACGCTCTACTAAATACCACGGAGCGGGATGTGATTCGTTTCTATGGAATTCGCTATGCAGAGGCAAAAGTTCGATTTGAAAAGTCGGAACCGTTTGTTCATCAAAATGATAATCCACACAGTAGCAATACAGATATCAACAATGAGCAACCACCTCCATCTTGTCCTCAGTTGCCACACATTGTTGAATTTTCCGATGCAAGTCTTCCACCGGCTGGAGTCCACACGGATGAAGATTGTCTCAAGCTCAATGTCTATTTACCTGCTTCCGTCACCAGGATGAAGACGCAAGAACGGCCTCGACTGCCCGTTCTCATTTGGATTCCAGGTTTATATTTGATGTCATGAAATATATGTTATGAATAATGAATTTTCATGTGTTAAACTTTTTGGTTAGTATTTTTGATTTTTTTTTTGTTTTGTCGTATAAAGGTGATGGCTTTAATTTTGCGGACACTGTTCAGTACGATGGGTCAGTATTGGCACTCAAAGGACAAATCATCGTATTTACAGTCAACTACAGAGTTGGTATGTTTTTTCCTTATTTTTTTCTTACCCTTTACTTTTGTCTTTGATAGTAAAGAGAATTTCATATGAATCATAATGCTACGATGACGAGCTCGTTATCCGTTATGTTTACACAAAAGTTGCATTTTTTATTTTATTGTCATTGTCAAATAATATAATATCATTGTAAGGAACAATTAAGAAAGTTGGATCCTTTCCAAGTTTAAAAGGATTTTTTATGCTCCTAAAGAATGTCTATGTCTATTGATTTGAAATCTGAATAGAAATGACACATAGAATCTAGAATTTAGAACCGTAGGCTTTCATATTATGATTTATGATATAAACAAATGAAAGTGATGAAAAAAAATGCTGATTTTTTAATGATTTTTGTCTCCCAGGTGTTTTTGGTTTCATGAGTAGCGGGAATGAATCACTTCCAGGAAATGCAGGTTTACATGATATTCTCAACTCAATCAAGTGGATTCGCAAAAACGCGGATGCATTTTATGGTGACCCGGAAAAGATTACCGTGGCTGGACGTTTCTCTGGAAGTATGGCTCTCTCCGCTTTATCCGTCTCACCACATTTTATCCAGAAGAGAGATGAAAATTCCACGTAAAATAATAACCAGACAATTTTGTTTTCACATTACTTTTAAATTTTCTCTTGTGATTTCAAATATTTTTCCAAAAATTTCTAAAACTATACATAATGATTAAGAATTAATAATATAAACTGATGTCTGTAGAAATCCGGAAAAGCCATTGGCAAAGAGAATGATTCTTCATTCTGGGATAGCCAGTGGTCGCTATGTACTTGATTATGAGCCAATGTCAGCTCTTCGCCAACTAGCTGATTTAACTCACTGCCAAAAACCAACTCTGGATGATTCAATCAACTGCTTAAGAAATGTTTCATCCAAAATTCTTCTTGGCGTAAATAAACAAAATGTTTTATTTTTTCTTAATGTCTCAGAAATATTAATGTGTGAAATTTTATTATTGAATGGTTTCAAAGTGAAATAAAACCAAGCTTTTACATTTTTTAGGAATCAATGAAAATTGCTCAACTGTGGAAACCTGTAATTGACCATCAACTGATTTTAGACGACCCTCTAAAACTTTTACAAGAGGTTTAATTATAACTGAAATATTATTTAAAATGTAAAATTCCATGCATTGAGCATTGAGTTTGCATTGAAAAATATTAAAATTCAAAATTCATGTCATTGTTTTAAACAGGGAAAATTTCCACATCAGATGGATTTACTGATCGGTGATAACACGGGAGCTGGATCCATTTGTGTAATATTACATACATATAATATATTATCTATTTTGTTTCAATTGGAAAGAGCGTATTAAAATGTATTCTATGATTCATGATGATATGTTTTATTTCAGGTTCTTTCCCATTCATACCAAGATAAAACAGGCCTTTTACAAAAAATTAAGAATGACGAATTGGACGAAAATGATCTGAAAAAACTCATTACACATAGTTTACAGGTCACATGAATTTTGAATATTATATTTACACATGATTCCCCAAAATATGCAAAACGCAAAACCGCTATGATATGATTTTATAACATTGGGGAATTTGAGACAAAACAATTATTATTGTAAATTGTAATGTATTTTTTTTTACTTTTTGTACAGGAATTTTTCGACTCTCCAGAAGATGAAATGACTGGTTTGGCAGCCATAGCAACTCATGAGTATTCCTTCTCTCGCCCCCCATGTCAAGACGACAAGGACTATAAGGAAGCACCAAAAGATACAGGGATGATTGGACCATCCACTCAATACCGGGCTTTTCGTCGTGACTACCTTCGTTTCTGTGGTATCATGTATATTCGTCACGCTGTGGAGATTGCAGCTCGCTCCGTCTCTGAAAGGAGTAAAAGTAATGTGTATCGATATGAATGGTCCTATTCTCCTTCTCAGTCCCACTTTACAGAAAAATGGCATCCGAAAGGGTCAATTGGAGAAGAAGTCATTTTCCTCTTCCCTCATCCCAATTCCATCAACCGGACCAAATTTTCAAAGACAGATGAGGAAATGCGAGATCGTTTTATGAGCAGCTGGATTGCTTTTATTCAAGACGGGTATTTAAAACAACATTAAAGAAATATTATTATTATTTATTATTAGATAAGAGCATAAGCTGACTTTGTATTCAAATAAAAAAATAAAAAACTATAAAGCTCAAAATATTTTCATTTATTTCTGAATCTTACTTCTTTTGTCTTTTAGTGATCCATCTACCCCGAGCAATATGAAATGGCAACACTTTAGGAAAAATTTGAAGGTTATGCAATTTGTTAATCATGGTATGAAGCCCGGCTCGACAGAATCTTTAAATCAAGATGTTCATTTTTGGGCGGAAGGAATGTACCCTCTTTTCCAATCCTTGAGAGACATTCGAAAAAAAGGAGAGAATCAAAATTCAAACAAATGTCCGAATCTCAATTGCCCCGCTCCTTCACTTCTCAGTCATTCACTTCAAGCGATTGTTATTTTGGTCGGTATAGCCCTTGGTTTATTAGTACTCTATTTTTTCGTCAAAAACTGGGGTCAGCCACGAAGTCTTTGGAAATTTTGAAACTTTTTTAATACTTTTCATCAACTTGTTACATTAATACTGTATGTTTATGTGTTTGTCTGTGTTCAAACTTTCCCCATATCTACCTTTTTTTATATTTTCTATTTATTTATCTCAGGAGAAAATTGACTGTAGATGTTTTTTCCGGTTCCCGTTTTATGAAAGTGAATGCAAAAAAAAGAGAGAAAGATGTTGTTGTTGTTATAAATAATTTATTTTTTATTGAACTTGATTTTGATTTTAATTACTTGTATTGAATATTGAATCTTTTTGAATTGAATACATTATAAAGAAAATGTACGTGTTTTTTTCATGTTTTGTATTGAATATTGAATATTGGTGATGTCTTTAGTAATTAATTAAATTTCATACACAATTTAAAACTATTTAATATAGCTGCATTACACTTAATTTAGGTATAAATTACTTGTGTAGATTGTACATAATATATATATTGTAATATATTACTCACACAAGGAATTCGAGTCATTATTGCACCGTTGCATTTTTCATTTGTAATTTGTCATATATATATTATGTAATAATTATAGTAATTAGGATCCGTATTAATTATTAATTTATCTATTTATATTTTGTTTTTTAAAATTGTAGTTCCGTATTTACTTGTGTAAATACTTTCATTTCTTAGTTACGTTTCTTTTTACCGTGTCTGTAGTCTGTAGACAATTTATGCTGTAAAAACCTCTTGTTTCATTCTTGATTCCTGCGTAGATTCGCACTTGTTTAAAGCGCTTTTATACTCATAAAACTTATTGTTAGCAAAATTAAAAAAATGTTTGGAAACTGCAGAAATTATTTGGATTTCTATCATTGCGAGGGATAAACATAATATTTTGAGAAGTGAACAGGAGAAAATCTTTCAATATCGTAAAACTCACAAGTCAGTTGGCGCGTGAATAAAAAATAAGAACAGAGAACATTCTGGTCAAATTACTGCAAGAGTTTTGGTTGCTGATGCTCATTTCTATGAGACAAAAGTTAGCAGCCGGCTGCTCGGTTGCTGAAAAACTTGCAAAAAATTCTGCACGCGACCACATCATAAAACAAAGCAAGAGTCCCAGATTTTTACGATGGACATGAGACAAGAAACTTTATTGCTGAATCGGCCATTTCACAGACTTTATTAACGATTCTACAACAATGAACAGTGAACAATGATTATGTGCGTTAAAAACTACACTGCCAAACTATGTAACATGAGACAATGACAATGACATGGATCTTGAAAATGAGACGTTTGTACATTTTCCTCTTTTTCCTCCCATCATTTTTGGGTAAAATCTCATCAAAAGATTATCATAAAATCAGAGACAATCATCCAGTTTTTTACCTGCACAAGCCATTTTTAAAGTGAAAAACGTCACGAGTGTACAAATAATTTCTTGATACTTGATTCCGTTTTGTTTTCTGGCTGTAGGGAATTTTCCTCAAGGAAAATGTCTCTATTTGTCGGATGAGGTGTCTGCGTCCATTTGCAAACAGCATGAAAAATTTACAGAGTTAGAATCGATTCAACAGCCTGAGAAATCCGGTTCCGGTTCCGGTTCTGGTTCAGATTCCGGTTGCGGTTGGTACCAAGTACAAAACGGTAAATCATTGGGATTTCACATTACTTTTCTGAAATTTTACTAGTTTTTGATCGCTAATTTATTACGCAGGCGCATTCGACTTTTTTGTCATGTTGCCATGGGAAACGGCGGTCATTTTTTTGACTTCTGATTTCGGATTTATTTAAACATTTAAAAATGTTTGTTTTTGGCCGCAGGAAAAGATGCAGGTTGTGCCGCATCCATCGCCAGTTTTATCGAGTGTAGAATCATTGAACAGCGACAGTCGCCTGATTTCTCCCAAAAACTGCTTGAGCTGCAGCAGGCCGACCAAGAAGAAGGTACAGCTCAAAACTCAAAACTCGCACATAAAACCAATCTTATTGAGGTTTTGAAAGGTAGCGTCGTCACTTCGTGAGCCGCAAGCATTTTGGCTTTCAAAGAGATACAAAATCGTCATGAATTTAGAATTTTTGTACTTTACTTATTTTGGTGTAATTTTTTTTGATTTGGTCAGGGAGTGGGCGAATCGTGGGTGGAGAAGATGCTAAACGAAATGAATTTCCGAGTCTCGTTGCAAATATGGGAAAAAGTGGAATTACATGCGATAGTACGATAATTTCTCCAGACTGGGTAAAGCAAAATCCACAATGTGTCACCAACATTTCTGTAGACTTGAAATGATTTTAAAATGTAAAAGTTGATTTCAAATGAAAGAAAATATAAATGTCCAATGTACAATGTGCAGCTGGATTTTTTGTTGCTAATTGCCCCAACACCAACACCAAGACATACGGATTTTTTTCCCTGGAAAAAGCGTGACAAATAGAAACTAGAAATGTGGACAAAAAAGTCAATTGTTTTTAGAAAAGTATCTAATTTTCCTGTGTCAAATTTATTACAAGGTGGTGACCGCGGCTCATTGCACGGGAGACGGAGTTTTGAATGAAACTTTTCAAGTTGTTGCCGGGTAATGTTCCACATTTCCACATTTCCACATTGCACGTGTTTGTCTATTGTCCACCATTTTGCCAAGTGGATCCAAAATCTAAGTAACATGTAAAAATTAATATTTTGTTTAGCTTTTACTCTAATTTTTACCCTTACTTTTTACCCCCATAGATATCATATACAGAATGAAACGGATGAAGAAAATCCAGCGATTCAACGGCGAAGAATTGTCAAATACGTATACCACGAAAAGTATGACCTCGCAACGTCAAAGCAGTATGACATTGCTGTAATGAAGGTCGACCGGCCATTTGAGCTAAACGACAAGGTGCAGGCGGTGATTTTGCCGGATCCCGAATATCGAGCTGAAGGTACCTAACTTAAGCTTTGACCTTTGACCTTTGGCCTTTGAACTTTTTTTCTCAAATAGTACATTTAATTAAACCGTACCAATTGACGCGCTGTACTTTTGTGAGGTCGGGGTTTTGCAATTAGATGCATATCTTAAGCACCCTGAGATAAATAAACTTAAAAATCGCCACTTCGTGCCGATTTTGTATCGCCTTGAAAGCATAAATGCTTAAGGCTCCGGAAGCGAAGCTGGTCATCAAAATTCCATGTAAAAACGTGCATGAAATTATTCCTTCTATCTTTGTCGGCAATACAAATCTACATTCTACATGTAAAAACTCCAAAGAGACAATAATTTTGCGCTACTAGTCCAATTTAGTAACAATAAAAAATTCTTTTTAAAGTTTCGCTTTTATTCTCATAAATTACGTGTTTACACAATCGGCCAAAGAAATTGATACTTATAAAGATGCTTATTGTTATATATCTAAATTAAGTTTAAAGTATAAACAAACCACAGTAAAACATATTATTGATGTTTTCGTTAATTTTGGTTTGAAATTGGTTTTAAATAAAAATGTTAGTTTTCAATTTTAAAATGCGTATACAAAGAGTAAAATTCAGTCAAGCCGCCAAAGATAAAGGGCTCAGCCAAGGGCAAGCGCTATAAAATAAAAAAAATTTAAAATTTATAAGAGATGAATACATTATTCTGCTGTGTAACCTTCAAGTCGGTTAATATTTGTAAATTTGTTGAGATAATTGAGTACTACTTAAAATTTACATATCTTGTTTATAAAAATAAAATAAAATCGTATACGTTACCTGTTATGATTTTGGCACGGTAACAATCATTGGGCGATGATGACTAAAGCTGTCTTCTGAGAAAGTGGCTGTAACAGTTGGAAAATTTGAAAAACAGAGGTCTATCAGCGTGTCTGATGTCGTTGAAATGTCATTCGGACGGAGGACAAATTGAAAGCCAAAATCCTGTAGTCTTGTTTTTAACGAAGAACTTGCTGGAGAATTAAAGTCCAAATTGAAATCTCCTACAATTACTGCTCGCTGGTCTTGGCATTGAAGAAGAGGCTCTTGAAGAAGTTCTAAAAATATCCCTGTTGGAAATTTTGGTGACTTGTACAAGAAGAAAACGGATATCCCTTGTAAATCTAAATGAGCGATTTCGGCATGAGCGCCTTTGTACTGCCTTTGCCATTGCTGCAGAAATCTAACTGGTGATGTATTTTTAGAGAATGCCAACAGCCCATACGGTTTTCGCCTGTTATCTGGACAATCCAGCCGATAAACACAGTTGAAATTTGGAATGTTCACACGGTCACTTTGCAAAGTCCAGGGTTCTGCAAAAAGTAGGACGTCACAGTTCATCGAACTGACATTTCCTTGAATATCAGCAGAATGCGCATGGAAGGACTGAACGTTATGAAACAGTATTTTGATAACATTTTCATCTGGTTGAACGTCCTCGGCTTCATCAAATTGCATTTGGCACTTTGTTCGAAGTCTGTTAAATTCCACAACTGTTGGATGATTTGGATCTGTTATTTTTGGAGGATGAAACGGTCCATCGAAAAACAGTCCACCTAAAGATGTTGCCCGGGAACATCCAACGTATAGTTTTTCTCTTGTTACTGGTCCGTTCATGTGAACTACAACTCCTTGCGCATAAGTTCCTCCTTGTGACTTGTGAAAAGTAATTGCTTCGGCAGGGGTTACAGGAAAATGTATTCGGGTTACCGCCAGTTTTCGCCTGGGCCATGAATAAATTTCTTTGCGTAGAACGGTAATCGGTGTTAAATGTCCGTATCTTCTACTACACACAGAACGCGCATGACTTCCCACAGAAGGGTCAAGAAAATCGAATAAGAGTTTGACCGGGACCTTGCTTCCATCACTTGAAGTTTTGTACAATATCCTTTCTAGTACTCCAACGGTTCCGTTAACAAGTCCATCTTTAACGTCAATGTTGATTGTAATTAAATATTTGGCACTTACTTTTAAATTAACGGATTTTGGAAGACACTGTGTTTGCTGCATTGTCATGCCTTTAACTCTTCTTAATAATTCGTCTTTAGCCGACGGTGACGGATTTCCACTAACAATATCAAAGGCTTCAGCAAATACCCCTTCTGTTTTGAGCGAGTTTAGGAACATTTCGTTAAACTGATCTACATCGGCATTGGTTGCAAAAAGATGAACAGCTTGTCTTGGTGGTTGAAGAGTTGGAGATATTTCTCGTGATTTAAACATTGAAATATCATCACCTGTTAGGAGACCGCTTGCCAGATGATTTAATGCCTCAGCAAACCTCAAATCGTCTCGTTGTCTCATTACTTCAGTAAGTTCAAAGTATTTGAATCTTCTCCAAAGCGCAGGACCAGAAACTGCTCCAACATCATCTCTGACAGATTTGAAAACTGAGGATCCACCAACAGGAGAAAGCTGATTAAAATCGCCTAGGACGAGTAACGGAATTCCAGCAAACGGAATTGAACTTCCAAAGATGTCTCTGAGGCGACAGTCAATTTGAACTAGTTGCCGTGCACTGACCATGCTTATTTCGTCAATAATTATTAAAAGAATTTGTTGTAAAAGGCAGTATAGAGAATTTCTTTTACTTGGATCAAGAGGAGGCAAAGTGGAGCATTGATTCAAAGGGAGAGAAAATGCAGCGTGTAGCGTCATTCCTTTGATTCCAAATGCAGCTCTGCCAGTTGGGGCGCACAATAAGACACTAGACAAAGCAGGATCGTGTCCCGGTCTTGACATTGCAAAACGTGAGACGGCTTGCACAATGACCTTAATCAACGTGCTCTTACCAACTCCCGCACCTCCTCCGACCATTTCACAGATTTCCCTTTCTTGAACTCGTATTTTCTTCATGAGTCTTGTAAAATATTTTCTCTGTCCTCTGTTTAGTTTTCTGGTTAATTGAACATATTCGTCGTCGGAAACTAAATTAGGAACTTGAAATCGTTCTGCAACTGTTTTTTCTGTGACTTGCAGATCGCCAAAAATGTGGACATCTGTTTCATCGGCAAAAAATGACTGATACTCAGGGTCAATGACATTAGCTTCGTCCTCTTCAGGTTGTTCTGCTGCTGTTTCTTCGTCAGCCATGTCCTGGATGTTTTCGAGAATATTATTGTAATTAAATGGGTCAAATTCTGCTCCATTTCTCCGAATTAGGTCAATGTTGTCATCATACAATTCTTTGCAGTTTTGAGCAAGAATGTCTACTATTTCATTTCTCCAGGGTACAAACAGCATGTACTTTTCTCTGTAAAAGTTATCTGGGTCAGTGTGCTCCGAAAAATTGCAATAACGGATTACGCGGTGACGTTTTCTCTTTTGAATGTATCCGGAATTATTTGCAACGGAAAAAACTGAACTTTCATGTTCAACAGGTTCTTGATCTTCTTCCTCGTCGCCTCCGACATTTCCGCGCACAGGCTTGGTACTAGGTTTTCTTTTGGCAAAGGTAAACCATGCTGCAAATGATGCTAGACATTCATGTTCCAATTCAGCTGGCCTGTTACTGTAGTGCTGAAGTAAGCCAGCATACGCTATGTCCGTTGAATCATCTGGCAACTCTTCAAGTTCTTTTGCACTTTTTAACAAGAAAACCCGTTTTTCTGGCTCTCCCGTGGGAATAAATACAACTTGCCGACTACAATATGACATGGGTAGACTAAGTACACCGAATGCAGCTTCTTGTGCTGAAATTTCTGTACTATTTAGAAAACAGTTTCCAAGTGACCATAGCTTATCCTTTATTTGCAAATTGCCGTTTCTGATTTCCTCAGCAGCTTTTCTCAACAACTTAGAAACTCCGCCTGCTGATTTGCTAATGTAATTTGAAATATATTTTGCGCAGCCCCACGGATCCAATATAAGCTGAATGTCTGTATTCGCATTCCATGACTTTGCTATTTTGACGTTATAAGCATTCATATACGCATCATCAGTATTTCGTTTGAGGAAAACCGTTGGGCGCTTTATGCTGCTTCTAACTGCTGAAACATACTCATCTTCAATAATTCCAAGTTTTTGCAGAAAATCTTCATACTGCACGTCTGTAATTTTTCTTTTCCTGAAGTTTTCTAAAGTCTTGCGAATTTTTTGCAAATTTTGATGGTCAATGAACTTGATATTTTTGCTGCGTTTTGAATTATGAGGACATAGAATCTGTGTTTCTTTCATTGGTGGCAGTGGAAATCCAAATCGACAGGTTTCTCCTTCTTTTGTCATTTTCCTACATGTAAAAGTGTGCTTGTGGTTTTGAAAAGGTGCAAATTCATCGGTTTTTGCACATGATATGAAACGATCCACGAACTCACAACATTTTTTGTAAGTTTCTGGATCTTTTTCATCAAATTGAGGTGCCTTTTTTAGCCACAACATTGCATGAAGGTGAGGTGATCCACGATTTTGAAACTCAACCCGGAAATAAAAATCTTCTAACGTAAACTCATCCAAAATTGCATCCGTTTTCAAGAAGTTTGACAAGTAAGTTTGAAATCGATGTTTAAAGTGTCGTGCACAGGTAATCGGATCTTTACGAATTAGGTCATTCTTTTCTTCCCAAGACATCTGTTCAACGTCTTCCAATGTTAGATCTTTTTTCAACAAAACCTTGGCAAGAATTTGGATCAACTCGGACCAACGAGCCTCGGCACTTGACAGTGTAATGAACAATGTTGGAAGGCCCAAATTCTTTATCATGGCCATCACCTTTTTCTTTTCCTGTTCCCAATGAGCAGGTGAGCTCCGTATGCTATTAAGGACCCGGTATCCATCATCATGCTGAACTAATTGACTGAGATATTCTTTATTTCTTGCCATTCCGGCTGAAATGGTTCCCAATTTGCGCTTTCGGACGTTGATATTCACAGAACTTGCTATTTTATGAATTTGCAAAAGTTTGTATTGGTACAGCAAATGAGCAGGTGTGCTTCCTCGGCGATCATTTCTTCGCGCCTCTGATTTGGCAATGTCATGATAGGTGTAATTAATTAAGGGATTTAAATTTCGCGGTTGCCCACAATAGATAGATGGAAAAGACAAAAGCTCTGCATCCAAATCTCGCAAAAGGGAAATAGGACGTTGACCCTCGCCCGGGGCGTAACGCAAACGTTCAGCAGTATTTTCATGGTGGATCATGGTTTCTTCTGCTCCAACTTCTTCAACCATGAGTTCATCTTCCGAATTTTCAGAGTCCGTGGCTTCATCGTCTAAATTTTCAGTTTCCATGGTTTCATCGGTTTCACTGGAAGTATTGTTTGTTAAACCTTGTTGATTCTCGTCGACTAAAAAGTTTTCTTCATTGGATGAGTGGTGAATTAGCCAATCGTCTGACAAAATGATGTTTTCGTTTTTGTACAAGGGAGTATCACACAAATATCTCGTGGCGTTGTAAATCTTGAGAGGTCGCACTGTTTCAAACATATAAGGGTTGGTGTAATTAAGTTTTCGCATGAAGGCTAATTGAATAGTCGAGGACTCTGAGAATTTTCGTGGAAGCACTTTCACGGTTTCGTCAACATTATGCCAAATGTTAACAACGTTACCTTTCAACCCACATTGTCTATCTATGCCAAGAGATCGAATCTGCATAAAAGGTATACGTGCTGCACATAACCGTTCTTCCAAAGGTGTCAAATCAGAAAGTTCATCCGGTATTTGTGGGTAACAGAAACCATTACAAACAGCATTTCGGGGTATTTTTCCATTTTTTACGTAGCCAAAACAGGTAAAACAAATATAGTTGTTTGATCCCGGGAACTTATCCACTGAGTCAACAAAAGAAGTTGGAAATTTTTTTACCAAGTCGTCCCGTGGAAAATAGCGCACTTGCGTTCTAAAGCATAAACTGCCACATGTTGTGCATGTAAGTATGGGCCCATCTCGAATCTTACACCGAAAATCTTTGAGTTTTTCGTCAAAACTTGTTGTACTTCTGGCATTTCTTCGAGCAGCTGTATTTACTTCTTGTTCTCTCTGCCGTTCTTCGATAACGGATCTTCTTGCACGACGAGCGACGTTATCACGAACTTGCTCTCGCTGTCGATATTGCGAATTGGACCTTAACTCCCGCATTCGCTGGGCATTGCGCCTCCTTTGTTCTACCTGTTTATCGACGTCCGAGACTACCATGGTGCAAGGTTGATTATTGCACTCAATTTGCCTCTACACTAACGTCAATCACATAAAACGCTTCATGACAACTTGATGTAAAGCCATATTGGCATCCAATCGCTTGTAGTTACAAAAGTATCAAAAACATTTACAAAAACGTTTTTTTTGCTTTTACCTGAACTGGGGATTCTACATCCACACCTTAAAGTTGATTAATAAAACGCTATTTGTCAAATTTTTTCCACTACAACGTTGTTTCTTCACTGTTGTCCACTAAAAGCCCACTTTCAAAATTTTTTCACTAAAAGTCTACTTTCAAAATGTTTTCACTAAAAGTCCATTTTCCACTTATTTCCCTAAAAGTCCATTTTTCACTTATTTCACTAAAAGTCCATTTTCCACTTATTTCACTAAAAGTTCATTCCGTTATATATTCACTTTTCAATACAACAAAAGTCCATTCATCTCAATACTTCTCGCTAAACAGTCCATTCCGTTCACTATTTGACCCTAAAAGTAAATTTTCAATACTATGCACAATTTTTTTCAACATCGTTTCCTTAGCTTAGAACACTTCTCACAAAGCGATCCACAGCACAACTGAACATCAAAACCAATTTTACACCTTATATACACTTCAAAAAATGCAAAAAAAACGTTTTCTAGACGTTTCCAGAACAACCAGCCAATCAAATTCCACGGTTTATGCAACTGCTCAATAAAAAAAACTACAACGCAATACACCCAAACGTTTTTAAAACGTTTTCTCAACGACCAGCCAATCAGATTTCACGATTTCAAAAACTGCGCAGTGGCAATATTACGACGCAAAAAAACCCAAAATTTTAAATAGCCACCAGCCAATCAGATCTAACAACATATACAACTACGCAAAAAAAACATGACGCAATAAAATCTAAAACTTTCCATCATCCCCTATTGTCCTCTTTTGTCCTCTTTTGTCCTCTTTTGTCCCCTATTGTCCTCTTTTGTCCTCTTTTGTCCCCTATTGTCCTCTTTTGTCCTCTTTTGTCCTCTTTTGTCCTCTTTTGTCCTCTTTTGTCCTCTTTTGTCCTCTTTTGTCCTCTTTTGTCCTCTTTTGTCCTCTTTTGTCCTCTTTTGTCCTCTTTTGTCCT
>JAQGBH010003339.1:0-20231 GCA_034698265.1 Sminthurinus aureus | reverse complement strand
CGTAGTTAAAACCTTTTGCGCATTAAAAACTAGCTTGAATGTTCCCGCGGGTGTGAATATTGGCGGGAACTTTGAATATTGGCGGGAACTTTGAATTTTGACGGGAAATTTGAACATTAGCGGGGATTAGAATTTAGCTTACTCCCTAAGCAAATCCTTTAGAAATGACCCGCCACATGGTGGCGGGGCAAGGCTAGTGTGTGTCTAATGTGATACTTGTATTTTGTATTTTGTATTCAAATAACATAAATATATGCATCTACAATCCAATATCCAATCTACAAACAATTCACAGTTCACCATTCACCATTCGCAATGTTTAACCACCTTGTGTTGTCCTTTCCCGTTTAAATTTTACATTCGGGCTTTCTCCACTGTTTAAGCCTAAAGAAGAAAATAAAATAAAAATAAAATGTATATTCTTTTACCTATTTCATTCATTGTCCATTGATCATGCTCTAAAACTGATTACTCCATGATGCTCCATTATCTTATTCTGTCATATGCCATATGAAATACGGATACAGAAACCTAGAGCCAGGGTTAATATTTAAGATAAAATGCATTTGTTACAGTATCCAGTCTACAGTGAATTAGGCGTTATTTTAATTATACTAATTGAATTATTAGCAGTAGTATCTGTGTATTAGATTTCCTATAATCTATAATCTATAAGACTGTTTATTTTCCATTTTCTACCCTGGCCTTGTCGCTAGTATATTTTACAACTGACTGGTAAACGTATGGAAATTAGAAAATTGGGAAATTGGAAAGAAAGCATGTAGAATTGGATGTGTATCCATTATCCATTATCAATAATATTTTTAGTGGATGATTTAAGTGATAAGTAGGAATAACAAATGCATTCCACTCTGGCCAGTACATGATTATTGTGAGGATTAAGGGTGGGAAATGGATGGGAAAAGGGAATAAAGAAGGATTAAATGTATGAATTTGAAGTAATCATGTATACATGAGATATTTTATTGGGTTCAGCGTCTAGCTTCCAGCATCCAGCGTCCAGCGTCCATAGTCCAGCCTCATTGGAAACTGAGTATTGAGTACAAGTATTTATCTACAAAAAGTCAATGTGTGTGTAATGTGTAAGTGGTAAGTAGTTTAGGTGAAATGTGTAATATTTTAGATTTCTGTTCTGGGTCCCGAGTTTAGAGTTTGGAGTTGGAAGCTGGAAGTTGGACTGAATTAGGAATTAGGACGGGTTGATCTTTTTGGTCGGTGGAATGAGGCTTGATGGGACATGAATCAGAAGATATGGATGATGCTAGAATGGAGGGTGAGCTATCCTCGGGGTGCAATTCCACAAATTCTATTACACTCGTCAAACAAACCCAACACGGAGCCATGAAACATGGAGCATGGAGGGCATGTACAAAATGTACAAAGTACAAAGTATAGAGTGTACAGGACGGAGAACGGAGAATGAGAAAACTATCAAATAATTTCAAGTCCTGTTTGAACTCAACTCAACTCAACTCAGCTCAAAACCCAGCTTTCCTTTTGGTCACTTATTGAACTCCTTCATTTTGTACATGAGAGAAATTCTCCGTTTCTCTCAGGTAAAACTCAGGCATTTGAGTTTTGAATTGTACATGAGTTCAAAGTTCAAAGGTCTAAGAATGGTGGACACTACTTCATGTTTCATGTGCTTAAGTGCAATAATATAATATCAAGTATCAAGTATCCAGTATCAAGTTTTGGGGTGTCTCATTGATATAAAATATAATATAAATTTTCTCCACTTTTGACTTGAATTGCATTATCAATTACGGCATACATATTTCTAGACTGGTCCACAATCCTGAAAATTCCAAAATTAAAAGCAATCCTCTCAACATTTTCTATAGTGCAGATGCCTTTACAGTTTACACCTTACAAATAGATATGTTTCAAAACAATTACAACTGCACAAGTCTCATGTACCTAAATTAAATCTATTATATTTTGAAGGAAAACCATCTTAGAATCTACAGTTTCACTTCCTTCGCTGGAGAATTTTTGGACGATGAGAGATCAAAAGAGAGAGCCAAAGATTCAATTTTCAATTCTTTGAACCAGTCAACTTGCTACATGATATTTATTCCGTGTGCAACGTGCAGTATCTGGTGTTTGGTGGTCAGTGGTCACTGCTCTCGTAACTTTGAGTTAAGCGGGAGAGTGTCATGTCATATTACAGGGAGAATCAAGTCCAGTGTCTCTATGAGCTTGAACATTTATCCACGCTAAAATTTCTTCTATGGGTCACTTTTTACTTTTTACCTCACGAACACACTCACTCTTGACTCTCTTCCTCTCACTTTCTCCTTCCTTTTCTCTCTTCAGAATTTTTCTACTTGGGTTCTGGGACCTGTAGACTGTAGACTGTAGAGAATTAAAGTTCTTTACTTTCTCTGGACTCTGGATTCTGGATAGAAAAGGTGAGGAAGCAAACGTGAATACAGTGTAGTGTAGAGAGTAGAGGATGAAAGTTGTGTCTGGTGTGGCAGTTTGAATAGCCTCACTTATCCCAAATTTCGTATTCGTATTCGAAATGGAAATGTGTAACATTTAATATCTGTATTACATGAACAATGTACCCTGTATCATACAAACCGCATACCTACTGCCTACTTCCAGCTTCAGCTCATACTTACTTTACATAAGGATGGATTCGAGAATTGAGAATTGAGGAATTGAACAAGAGAGACGTGACTTGGATTTTAAACGTCCATCTTTACTCTTTACTCATTTCAATCTAGCTACAAGACATATGTAAGTTGTGCGTTGTACAATGTACATTGGACCGCCTTAGACACAATTTATGGAATATTTGAAATCAGAATGTGTATACCGTACACATTCAAATGTAAAATCCACACATGCAAAGTAAATCAACTTCTCGACTCTCAACTCTCAACTCTCTAACAAACACTTCGTCTTTTGTCACTATTTTATAATACACATGTACAATGCACATGCTAAATGCCCCTTTCCTCCATCCACCTTCATGCACAATCCACAATCCATCAGTGGCAATGTTCAAAAGTTGGATTTGTATTTGAATTTCTTGTACAATAATTGTCTAGAATCTAGAAACTAGAAAACAAAGCTCCAAAAATAACAACAATTTTAAATTTTAGTAATTTTCATACGAAATACTAGTGACAAGTTATTTGTATTACATATTACACCAGACAAACACAAAAGGAAATTTGTAGTCGTGCCAAATGTCAAATGCGAAACTGTGAGATTTAGCTTGCTAACTGATAATTAGCTAATTGGTTAATGGTTAACGATGATGAACATTGAGCATTGAACATACTATTTCAATGATTTTAATGGAAAAACACAATTGCATCCTTGATCATTGAGCATTAAACATAGTAGTTATTAATAATAACTACCATGTTTAATAACTTATTATTATAATATGTGAATAAGTCGAATTTCAATCCACAGTACGATGTTTCCAAGCTCAAAGTTCTAAAATTCTAAAATTATGTGCATATCAGAGGAAATAATATTTTATCACTTAACTTGCATTGAAAATCAGCACAAGATCCAAGATCCAAGATTAAGAGTAAGTAAGAATAAAGAATAAAGATACTAAGCACATCTATATAATATTTTATGTTATATTATGTGTGTGTAATATGTAAGGTAGTGTATGTAATTGAATCAGGGCGAATGAAAATCAAATAGTTTCAAAATCCTCTCTTTCCCCGAAAAGTCACATGGGCGTAGAGAATCTAATTACCAAATTACCAATTACCAATTGGATATTGCATGAATTGAATTGAATTCAATTCAATTCAATTTAATAAAATTGTAGTGTATGGTACATATTGGTACACGGTACACGGTGCTTGGTTTGGTTTGACTTGGAGCTTAGAGGAGTTGGGATTAAAATTACACAGTCAAAATCCTTTCCATCTTCCGCCTCTTGCTCCTTGTCTTTCTCGCTCTTGCTCAGTGTTCTCTCTTCTCTACAAAAATCTGTAGAAAGGAACAAATTTTTTGTGTCAACATTTCAACAGTCAAACATATCGCACCGATTACAACTCTCTCTCACTCACTACTCACTACTTTTCTCCCTCTTTTCCCTTTCGTTAGCCTTCAGCCTTCACACAAATCCAGAATCCAGCCAAGAAACACTAGTGACTAGCTGAAACCCAAAGCAAACTAGATATGCGTCTAGTGTTTAGTGTCTAGTTTGTATCAACTCAATGAATAATTTAATTCAATTCTACATGCATATACATTCCATGTTCTACGTTCCATACCATGGAATTTGAATTTGAATTGGTGGTACTCTCATATGCTCGTATTTCGTATACATTATACATATATTTTCTTCTTGGTCTTCAGTGTGTAGTCTGGATTATGTATTCAATATTCAATGTTTTCTCTTCATCTTCCACTTTCCATGTTTATGGTACCTTTTGTCTTTTGTTTTAATTTTAATTTCATCCTTCTGTCAAGATTCAAACATTGTATCTGGTTGCTTGTCTTGTCTTAATCTTATTTAATCTCTCGCCTTTTCCTCTCCATCTTTCAATTTCTTAACTCTTCGTGCAGACGGCAGCCGGCAGACAACAGAGTAAAGAGTAAAGAGTGAAGAATATTACAGAATATGCGAAGGAGAGGAGACGGTAATTAAATTATTTAATAAAATGTATGCATAATATTAATTCAAGAAAACCAAAGCCAAAGCCGAGTGTCTATAGTTTCAACATTCAAGTTTCTAGGCTCTAGAATCTAGAATCTAGAATCTAGACTTTAGAATCAAGAATCTCTGGAGCAAAAGTTAATGGGGAAATAAATCAGACAAAAATATATACAAAGTTCCATCAGAGTACAGAACAAGAACAAGAACAAGAAAATAGGATGGAAATTTTACCCATTTTTTATACCAGCAGTTACGAGTTACGAGTGTGTTTTGTGGTTATATGCTTGAGTCTTGAGCATTTATTTACTTGGAGAAAGGAAGAAGAAAGGTCGTGGGCGTCGTAAATCAATGGAGAAGAGATAATGTTATTACAACAGTAGGCGTTTTGAATATGAAATTGTCCTCGTGTCGTTGTCTCGTGTAGACTGTAGAGTGTATAATGTTTAGTGTACAGATAGAATGGAGATTCTTTTAGATTTTTTCATCTTTTTATGATTGTGTGAAGGCGTTCAAATCTCTGTTATCTCCAATGTAGATTGTACAAAATCTACTCCTCCTCCTCAATAATACAAATAAATGTGACTGTGAATAAACTATATTATTTACGCGCTCGAGTGTTGAGTGTTGAGTCTATATGAAAGTTAAAATGGAGAAAGAAGAGCGGATCTTTCTCTCTTGAGTTTACAATTTCCAATGTCGAGTCTCAAGTCTCCAGTCTGCAGTACAGAATGAATTATATGAACATGTTGTATTTTATAAACCGTTTTTTCCAAACTTTTTGAATGAGTTTAGCTCGTTGTTTTGTTCACTTGTGGTTAGAAATTCTAACCCCCGTTTGCATATACTGTTTACTATAAACTATAAAGTACAATATATGGAGGAACTGGAAAATGTAAAGAGAAAGGGAGAGAAATTCATTGTATTCCCATAATATTTGTCTCTCCCTGTGACTCTAATGTTAATGTTATGGGCAAAGTTTTGACTTGACTCTCAAGTATTTAGTCTGTAGAATGTAGAGTGTAGCACTCAAGTGGTGGGCTTGATGTATGTATTATGATTATTGTTATGAGGATGAAACGAGAATGTGAATAAATATAAATGTCTACATTCTACATTCTACATACATATAGCGCATCGGGCAATATGTAGTTTCCTCGTTGATGCCCATAAGATGATGTCGAGGAGTTTTTCGGATTTGGATTTGTATAAAGATGTGTAATGAGATGAAATGGGCTGTTTACTGGTTACTGAGTTGCTGGTTGGTTCACAGAAAGTTTTATAATATGATCACAGTTAGTTGTTCCTTATGAGCTCCATTATCCTCCATGTTGTATTTTGTGGTTGCGTGTTATACTTTTAGCTTTCAATTCGATATAATATACTGTGTGTATGCTGTGTTGATATACATACAAAAAAATACATCCATTTTTACAACGTACATTTAATACTTAATACGATTGTACAAACTACGAGAAACACTCTCGTTGACATTTCTATTCCTATTTACTTGCAGTTTTTACTTTGGCATTTTGGAACTTTTATCCGTAAACCATAATCTATGTACTATGTACAATGTACACAAGATGAAATTTGTCAACCACTTTTCACAGTTTTCAATGTGTCGTCTATTTTTTCTACTGTATTGTTCTGTCTGGGGTTTGGTTAACTTTTGCTTCTATTCTATCGGAATTTTGCTGAGTTGAGACTTGAGACTCGAGACTCGAGATTTGAGATACAAAAAGAAACTTGTTTACAAATGTTCCTTTCATTTTATTTTATTTTACACACAATACACAATGCAAAAGACACCATAGATGCTTTTTACATCATACACAAAGGAACTTTGAGCTTTCAACTTCCAACCAATGCAATGCCAAATGCCAATGAAAGAAAATTGTAAAAAATTGCTAAAGATAATTTATAATGGAAGATGGAAGACATTTCTTTCCATACTCTTGGTTTTTGATCACAAGAACGGAAAATCATGTTGCACTATCTCCTATTTCCACTTTTGACTGTTTAGAATTTTATAGACGTATACAAGGAGATTATAAATTTTTATTCTGCATTTTATAATAAGTACAAGCAAAAATAGTTTGTACGAAATGCATATTATTTGGTATTTGGTAATATTTTGGGAGCAGAGCAAGTAGCAAGTCGTACAAAAGATTGTACAAAAGCTCTGCTATAGACTGTTTGCATTTATGTATATGAACCGCGTTAATATTGACTAAAAATGTGGCATGTGAAAAGGAACAACAGAATATGAAGCGGAGAGGAATAAGGAAGGAAGGAAATGAGGAAATTCAAATTGCTCAATGGACTATGTAATCTTTTATTGAATTATCTTTGTCGCTCTAATCACTTTAGTCAACTTTAACTTTCCTTTACAGTTTACAGCATGAGCGTTGAGCATTGAGCATGAGCATTTTCTCCGAGGTTCCAATTTACATTCTCTCTCTAGTTTTTCTTTCTCCCCTCTCAACACACAGCACTCAACATTCAACACTGCATTATATTGTGTATTTAGTATTTAGCCAATCCTTTCATTTTCCTTCCAACCACAAGCACAAAGAATATTTTCTCTCACTTGGTACATGACGACTGACGATAAGAAGCACCACATTTTTATGAGATGAACAATAATAGTACAATAATATCACCTACTTACTTATTCATTATTATTCTAATTATAAAGCACATCTATGTAGTTTTTCTAAACATTTTTCCTCGTTATTTCTCGTCATTATTATTTATGGTTTATGGATGATGGGAATGATTGGGTATAAAAGAGCTCATTTCCCTATAATATAATTATTCCATCGGGCTTTGCCAAGTGTAAAATAAGCGGCGAAACGATGTAAATTACACAACGATTCATTTAATCATATTTAAAATTAAAAAACAATGTATTTTAAGTATTCAAAAAGCTCACAGTCAGTATAGTCAGTGTAATACTAGTGGATATTATTTGCATAATATGCTCATTGTATGTGTTTTTAATAAATAATAATTGAGGTGGTTAAAATGACAAACAATAAATATAATGCATCCGTTTGTCATGAAAAATAGTAGTTAGTTTGGTTAGGCTGCTCCGTAGCTCGCTTGAGGTAAGTTTGAGCGTTTTAGTTGTGATTTCTCGTCATTGTTGAACGAGATGTTTGCACTGGATAAAAGAGGATCGCTTGCTGCATTAGAGAGTGAACTGTAGTAAGGACGTTTTGACTTGGCGGTACAGATGAATATGATAACAAAGAAGGCCTGAAGAAAGAAAAATCATTAAAAAATACACTTAGATTCGCTAGAAGCCCGGATAAAAAAAAATTTACATAGCTCTGATGATTTTTTCGTACGGAAATTGGCCTATTTCATAACAGAATCTCGCAGAACTCTGCTTGGTTTCTAGCAATACGTGAAATTCGTACGAAATTTTCACCAGAATTTTGTACATTTCGCCAAAATTCTGGCGAAATTTTCGTACGAATTTCACGGAGAAGAAATCATAACAGAATTCTGTTACATTTTTTTATTCGGGAGAAGAAAAAAAAAGAAGTTTAGAGTTTAGAGTTGCACTTACGACGACTACTTGACTGACGAGGACATACAAACTTGCGAAAGGGAACCCAAAATTATCCAAGAGGACTCCTCCTATCAAAATTCAAGTAGAAACGAAAACATTTAATTGTAAGGGTCGATTTCAAAATATTCTTTTATAGAGTATATTAGATTAGGAAATGTACATGATATAATATCCGATATGTATTACGCAAAACTGAATGGGACTAAAAATATCTCACCTATTGATGGTCCCGCAAAACTTCCCAGTGCAAAGAATGCAATCCAAAGTCCACTGACAAGGCCGTAGGTAGAAACATTGTCAGGGAATCCATTATCCAAAGCATCCTGCATGGCCTGAATAAATCCACTTACCTACAACAAAGATGGATAGAAAATAAAAGATACAGAACACAGCATATAGGCAGTACAGTACAAACAGACTGCTGCCTACTGACACAACACAACATATTGATATTTAATAGCATCAGTATTCTTCAGTCACCTATTCAGCTTTTTACACCGTAATAAACAATAACCAAATAAGTACCAATGATACATAAAAGATTCTAATTACCAAAGTTGCACCGACTCCAAGTCCGTGAATCCCAAGCCCGACACAGACCACCCAAAGTATAGTGTCAAAAGGCATAAAAGGCGCGGGGCCGATAAATAAAAACCCGATAAACGTCAGTGTGCAACCAACTAATGTTATCAGTTTTGGTTGACTACTCTTGTCACACAATCTTCCCCAAACTTTAATTCGAAAATTTCAAGAATAAAGAATCACAACAAATATGCATAAATGACGGAGAGAAAAAAGTTAGTTAAAATTTAAACTGGGGAGAATTGCATTAAAATTGAGAATAAAATGTGATAAATAGTTTGTACATTCATTTTTCGTTTTTCATTTGATCATGAATAATGAATACCACATACCTGGTGCAGATAAAGCGTAGAGAGCTCCATCGATTATAAATATCAGTCCTGTGTAAATTGGAGTGAGTGCAAATTTGGAACGAACATGTGGTTCTAGAGTTGCATTTAAAAAGCCTATACTTGACGAGGATATTGCAATACTGAAAGCAGCGAGGAAGACTGCAGGTATTTTAATAAGAGCAAAAAATCCGAATCCCTTTGGAATCGCGGACGAAATATTAGCCGCACTATTGGTCATTAAACCAGGAAGCAGAAAATACGTTAAGATGGCCGTCAAGAATAAGAGAGAGCCCATCGAAAGAAAAGGCAGCGTAAACCCTCCAACCTAAAAATAAATAATCAGATCGCATCAGAAATTGGAAGAGTATAAGGAACAAGTTTTATAAGATTTTTTATCAAGAAATTAATTACATAATTTTTGAAAAACTATGCATTTAAAATAGAAAATCATCTTTGAATTTGAATGACAATTAATTTACTTCATATAAGGCTCCTCCAACCTGGAAAATCAGAAATTATATGATTATCATTAGGACTAGTTAAAATAATACACATATGCGATGTGTAACATAATATACATTGGTACATAAAGATGAATAGGAAAACGCTACCGTTGGTCCAATTATCAATCCAATTCCACTGCAAGTCTCCAGAGCTGCAAAAGTTGTGGCTACCGAGTCTGGAAAAGTCATTGCAATTATTGTGAATGAAGCAGTTACCTAAAAATATCAAAAGTTAGTTTTGCACCATTTTTTATCATGAAATTAAATTTTATTGAAAAATTGTATTACAAAATGTATAGAATGTAGAATCATCTTTGAATAATTTACATATGCACTGTCTCCACAACCCTGAAGAATTCGCAAGACAAAGGACAAGGCAATAAAAGTCACTCGGTCCTCAATCAAATCTAAAAATCTACAATGGAATGAGTTTATTAGGCTGTGTTTGATGTTTGTATTTTGATACACAATTCACAGATGATAATACATGATGTGTGTTTAATGTTTAAAGTATTTATTCAAAATTTTAATGCACATGTAAAAAAATATCAGTCTTTGATGTTTTTTGTCTACCCGAATAAAATTGCACACGTCCCGGTGGTAAAAATTCCGACATTGAACATGAGCTTCGGACTTATTCTTCCAATCTGACGGAAAATCAAAATTCAAAAATCAAAGATCAAAACAAATATTCAGTTTGAAGCACGAAAAAAGGAACAACAATAATACTTAAAATTCAATATTGAATTAGTAACTATTTGTAGTATTTTACCAGAGTTCCAAAAATTGGACTCATGATGAACATGGTCAGCTGAAAAATTCCAAACACTAAACCATATTCTGTGGCTGTAGCTCCTTTTGACTCTGCTTCTTGTGGATAAAATGGGCTTTGAATACTGTTGAATTACCAAAAAAAATTATCCATAATATTTTTCAACCAGCAACCAGTTGTAAAACAAGAATCGAAAATCAAGAGGTTGTTTGCCCAATATTATTTCCAATTTGCAATTGATTTTAACTTTTAACCTGATGACGGTTGTGGAGAGAATATTTGCAATTGCAAAAATGATCAAGGTCAACCATTGTTTTTTGGTGTATCCGAAATATGTAAGATAATCATCCTTTCTCGTTGTCTTCATTCCCGAAATCAGGTCTTCCATGCCATCTTCATCATCACTGGAACAAACGGATATTTTTGCGGGCATACCAGATTTCTCACCACTGCTCCCTGGAGAATTTTTCCGCTTATGGGGTATAAATTCCGGGAGCAGTCCAGGTGATCCAGGAGAAATTGGTTCCTTAGAATATGATGTTTGAGTCCTTAAATTTGAACTACTGCCCGAGTGACCGGCACTTGGACTAGGATTTTGATTTTGAGTTTGACTAGTATTTGACTGTGGTGTTGCAATGATTAAGAGGTCTGACGAAAATGTCAGTTGACCACCTTCCTCCTCACTTACTATAGCAGAGGATAAACTCACTGCGTTGTCCAGAATTTCCTCACTATCACCTTGTAAATCCTTGACCGTGTCGGAATTCTTTTGGTCGTCCATCGATTATTGTTGTCTTATTTTTTCTTCTTAAATCAAATTTGATATTTATAACGAGTTATTATTCCATGTAAAAACGTTACAAGTTACAACCACGTGTAAAATATTGTATGAGTAATATTGCTGTTTTTTTCTGTTTGGTAGATGAAAAAAAACCTGTAGTAAAACAGGTTTGAGAGTAATTATTACAGATTTGAATTGAAGTCTCAGCATAAAATTATATCACGTATCACATGATCAAAAGTCCAAAATAAACTTCAACAAGCGTTCAATAACTACATGTTTCTACTACCTATCAGTATGCGTGCAATGTGTAATACACAATACACAACACACAACACAATTATGTATAACAAATTCTCAACCGTTTAATATAGTTTACATCACACTGCATCACTTGGAAATGAAGCCAATGGGAAATCAAATGAAAAATGAACATCATGCATCCATTTCATTCATAACAGCTCACCGCTCACAACAGAGTCGAAATGTACCGTATACATTTCTGATTAGCTATTTACTATCTTTTATCTGTCAATGACGTGATCACATGCAAACATATTGTGTATTTATAATTTATATAAACATGTACTTTTTCTTATCTAATCGCATTATTTGACAAACAATAATCAATAATCAATAACAGTATATAAAATATAAAAGGTATGTACTGAAAACTCTTCTTGTGAGTTTAAAATTTTGTACTTTTTATACATCTCCTAATAGTTTTTTTCAACAGAAATGAACAATAAAGTACAAAATAGATATGGTAAAACAATAAAGGAGATGAAAGGAAGCATAAAATATGTACTTAGATTAACCTAATCTTAAGAAAATCAGTATTTATGCCGTATACATAAACGGATTTAAATATGGAAAGAAATGTCATTGAGAATTGAGGTGCGCTGTGGAATTTTTGTCTTTGGACTTTGGACTCTGAAAGTCAAAAATTTTGAAGCAAGATCCAAAACCCACTACTGCTGATTCGATGCGATGCATGAAAGTAACAGAGAGTACATTGGAATGTTTTACATCTAACGTCAAAACTGGAAACTGGAAATAACGGTGTAACTAGTTATAGGGCAGACATTCTGTTGAGACTCAAAACTAATCACTCAACCTTTTTCCTTTGCAGCAATTTCAAATCGAAATCTCCATTGTCATAGCGAAATGTAGAGAAGATAGCTGAATCTTGTGCCCTTAATCAAACATCAAACAATGCATGTGTCACAGGCTCCATCAAATTAAATGTCCCGACAGAAACTTGCTCTTTGTCTTGAGCGAACAACCAAAAACTGAAATCCTGTCTCCTGTCGTGTACAAACGGAAACTACGCGTGAAATAATTGTTGAAGAACACTGATGAGTGCAAATGGAAACTTGTAAAAAATGGTGAAAATGATGTAGTGCCACTGAGTACTTTTAAAATCACCTTCAAGAATTGTGTGATAAAAAAGAATGATGAACGGAGCAGGTATAATGACACGACATTGTAGTAGGAAACAAAAGCGCCTAGAAAAAAGATCACCAACTACAAATAGTTTTGACAATAGATAGATTATAAACTTTCCAAAATGGATGTCAAGTTTTCTGGATTCGAACAAGGATTTAAAAGCAAAACCATGATCAAAATCCGTAATACTTCTAAATTTTATACATAGTACATAACTCAAAAACTAAATATCATGTGCTTTTTTACATACTGTATCATAGTATCATATCAACTGTTAAATGTGATGTGTAACTTGTATTTTTTTGCAGGGGATGTGGAATCACTGGTTACGACGAAGAATAAAACAGTCATATCAGCAATATTAGAAATATTTAAAAACAAAATACAGCCCTTAGTGCAGCCAGATTTAATCAATAATAATGACTATACTAAGGGCAATGTACTCGTTGACTCTGTAACTCCTAAACCAAGCACTTCCAAAACTGGAAAAGTATCCATTGGTAAAAGAAAATCTAAGGAAGGGCAGGGGAAGAAAAGTAAATCTGAAATACTAAAATCAAAACCGCATGAAGGCTCTGATAATGCTAACCATCAGAATAAGACGAGTGAAGAAGGATCTTCAAGATCGAGAACTCCGAGTCTGAAGTCTATAGATAGGATAAGTATGCTCTCATAAAACTTGAATCTTTGAATAACCAATACATAGTTACCACCTAATGAATAATAACTTATTATGAAAAAGTACATACTATAGCTAATTAATCTACAGAAAGATCAAAGAGAACAAAAGACATAACACCTGGATTAGAAGCCCTTGTCGGAATAATTCAAAGTACTTGTCCTTTTTGTGCCGTAAAAACTAAAAACCTCTACTACAAGTTTGCTAGCCATGAACCATTTATTTAAATAGTAAATAGTAAACTGTATTACGTTTCAGTAAATTTGGAGAATGCCGTTCCCGTAGAACGTGAGTAATCAAAATCTACAAGGGTATTACTTGCAACTTGCAGTGGATATATCATCCAAAATGTTTCAGTCGTCCATAATAATATTGATGAAAATGAAATGTATTTGATTCTTGTACGTAGAATTATCTCACTGGGAATTGAATAGACAGTTTAGTGTGACAGATCAAAGTGGGAAAAAATTATACCATTGTGGAGAAAATGTGAAATGGGTAATAAACTACAAACTACACAACAAGTTTTATATTATGTTATCTTCAGTTTTTATGTCCGTGTACCGTACAATGATGATGACAAACACCTGAAAAAGGAGACAAAATGATCTATACTTCATATTATATATTTTATATATAATTATGAAAATAACTTTTAATCAGGTGTGTGACGTTCTGTGTCAAGGTTATAGGCCCTTTCTGATTCACCTCTTTGATTCAAATGGAGATGTTGTCATTCAGATCAAACAAAAATGTTCCTGTTTGTAAGTTCATAATACTATCCGTTTTACTGTACAAACTTCCCACGCCACACGTCATTCTGATACCTATGATTATTCAGTATTTGTAACTTGTAACAACAACAATTTCAGGATATGCCTTTTTCATGCGGAATGTGCAGGTGCAAAAATTAATGTAATAGCAGTGGGTGGAAAATTGCTGGGAACGGTGTCACAAATTTATACTTGTTGTACACCATCATATGAAATTTTGGACCCTGAAGAAAATCGTATAATGACAATTGTTGGGAAATGCTGTCGTGTATGTATACGATGTCCTTCACGTCCATTTTTGGTAATAATTCTTAATTCTTGCACTCTGAACTCTGATCTATAGCTTACAATTTAATTTGTGTTCTGAATTTGTTTAACAAATTCTCGTCTAAATCAAAGGTCTTTGCTGATGTACAAAGAGAGGAGGGAGGAGAAGTGAACACTGAAAGTAAGTAGATTTAAAACAAAACGCAAACGACAACTAAGCACAAACACAAGAATATAAAACACGATATAAAAGTCCTTAACATTTAAAGCTTGAACCTCAAAGAAGAATATATTTAAATTCCAGTTGTAGCCAAGATTGAAAGGCAGAAGGTCTGTTTTCGAGAAGGTTAGTGTTTTAAATTTAAAATGTAATAACAATAATCAAGAGGACAAGAATGTCACTGGAAACATAATATTTGCAAAGTCCTAATGTATAATATTTATTGGAAATTTTACTAGATATGCATGTGGAAATGAAGTGTCTACTTTTAGGAGCTTTGTTTTTGGTTGAAATGGATTACTATAGAAGTTGTAGAGGTGTATCAAAGGTGACGTTGAATTATTCCATCTGAAAACTGAAATTTTAATTTTAATACGTTTTTGACGTATGCATAATAATATACTGATCATAAATAATAACAATGGTAATAATGTTTTGTGTCCATCTCTACAGGCTATCGTAATCGTGATGTTAATTATCGTACTTGGACTGTTTATACGAACAAACTACTTTGATATAATAAAAGAGCAATAATTAGGACATACCAAAAGTTTGTGGAATTGTAATAATTATTATGAATTATGTGAAAAACTGTTTTTTAGACTTTTTATATAAATACAGCCGTTTTTAACAGCAAACATTCTGAGAAATCACTGGATTTTGATACATTTTTCTTTGTCGTTTTGTGTTTTGTGGATGTTGAATTGTATGGATACAAGAACTTGAATGGTGAAGAATAGCGACTGTTGCAGAGAGGTTTGGCGAGAGAATCAGCCAGAAACTTTTCAAAGGGAGACTACTACAGATGTCTACATGTGTCGATCAAGGACATCACATTGCTTTTGGGTTTACTTTTTTGCGAGAATTTTGAATTTTAGCGCTCTTTTCAAGGGCATCAAAAATTATCGACGTCTTCTCTAAAAGTAACCAATCGCGACATCTGTAGTAGTCACCTCTGAAACTGTTTTTTTCCTTTGGCCAAAACTCTTGCCAAACCAATACATTGTAATAAATACGACTCGGCAATCTTCTCTATTCCTCATCTTGTTTATAATGTATGTGAATGTATTTAACTTGATTGCAGATTGCACCACAACTACAAGAACAACAACAAAACATTACAAGGGCTCCTCTGTTATACACGTACAATAACAAAAATAGTTGTTAAAATTAAGAAGACAAAACATCATAACCCCATTAAGTTTTTTGAGTATATACCCTTTTTATTACATTTTAATTGTACGAAAACATACTAATATTTCACTGTTTTAGAGAACTTAAATACAAACGTATTCTAAAGTATACTGTGATCTATGTGATTGACATTTTTTAAATATTTGAAGTATTAAATTTATTCTCTGAAATTCCTACCCTAGGCCCTATAGGGTTACACAATTCCATTTAAAATTTAAAGTATTTTAACAAACACACAGGAACTAATAATAATAAGGACCAATACGGCGAAAAATCCAAATTTAATCAAGCTCAACATGAAGGCCATTCAATTTGTAATGGTTTTCTTCATTTGGACTTTTATCTTATTGTGCCATTTATTAGACACGACAACTAGTCAAGTATCAGCAGCTACCAACAACAAAAAAGACTATTATGAATTATTAGGAATTAAAAAAAGTGCAACAGATCGAGAAATTAAAAAGGCTTTTAGGAAATTGGCAGTTAAATATCACCCAGATAAGAATTCTGAGAAAGGAGCTGAAGAAAAGTTTAAAGAAATTGCTGAAGGTACTTTGATACATTTATACACAAAGAGAATACACAAATATAATAATTTATAATAATATAATCACACCTTGTAGATATTACTTAATTTATTCAATGTACATACAATGTCAATTTTTAGTTTATTCTTAAATGATCAACCGTATAATGCAATTTTATCTGATATCCATGTATACATGTATCTAAATATTTTATTTCTTTGTTACATACATATTATTATTATAGCCTATGAGACACTCTCAGATCCAGAAAAAAGGAAAAGATATGATATGTTTGGTCATGATTCTGGACATGGAGGAAGTGGTGGACAACCATTCAATTTCAATTTTGATGACTTTTTCAAAAACTTTGATATGAACTTTGGTGATAATTTTGCTGGGGATTCCTTCCAGTTCTCTTTTGGTGGTGGAGGAGCTGGACATAAACATCAAAATCAACAACAAGAAGGAGGACAAAGAGCACGGGGCAATAATTTCTTTACTTTTGAAGACTTCTTTAATGATGTAATTTCCGATATACACATTATAAATGAACAAGTACAAAACATATGGATAAAAAGCAAATCTGATGAGCGCAGATCTCGAAATAATAATTAATCGGGTTTAAAAAGCAAAAAAGAAAGAAGCCAAATATTTTAAAACCAATTATATTATAATATACAACGTTTTTATACCACACATCGCAAAGACTAAAACTACCTTTTGTATACAAACAAACAACTTGCAGCTTCCTATATACCTAAACTTTTTTATTTTAAAAAACAAAATGGTCTAGTCAATATAGATGATTTTACATTTTTTTTTTATTTGGAAAAATTAACATCGTCATATTATTATATTCCTTGCAGTATTAAACATGTCTGAACAATAAAACAAACATTTTATTTATATATTATAACAATATATTAAAAAAAGTGTTTAATTAATCTTTGACACTAGACCATGCTATTTTACCCAAACAAAAAACTACCTCTAAAAGAGATACTTTTAAAAGTATCTGCAACCATCGGATTTTCAATAACATCTCAATCTCATATTTTCTGCTTTCATCCTTCATTATTATAATAATATAATATTAGGATGATTCATAAATTGTTAACGATTGATAAATGCTATAATCTATAATTTCATTTCTATAAATTTCAGTATTATATTAATACTTTAATACATAATTTTCTAAACTTACTTTTTTTCTCTCTCTAAACTCTAGGATGATGAATTTGGGTCAGAACCGCATGTTTTTGGTGGAGGTGATAGCTTTTTTGGATCTCATTTCAATACTCACTTTCATTCACATGACTCTCATCATCAACATCAAGAACATCATCATCAACACGTTCATCGTCATAGTGGTTTCAATGATGTTGGACAAGATGATGGTGAAAGATGTAAAACAGTTACACAAAGAATAGGTAATACAATCAGCACTTATACACAGTGCTCATAGAATTCGTCATTCTTCTCGCCTTACAACTGAAGTATCAACAACACAAAAGGGTAAATCTACTGATAATCTTCTGAAATATATTATGCACAACGTACGTGAACGACAAAAGGAAAAGGATGACAAATTTTAGCATTTTTTATAATATTATAATATGTGATGCTGACAAAATATTTTAGAATTTAGAAGAATAACGAATCGCAAAAAACACTTTTAACTTTTGTTGTAAGTACTTATAATGTAATAATAATTATTTTATTGTTATTGGAAATTTAAAACAAAAAGTTACGTAATATGTATTTAACTTTTTGATTCTTAAGCAGGTCTATGTCATAGGTTTTTTAGAGATAAAATGTCAAGAAATGTTATTTTTTCAAACAAAAAAATGTCAACGCTCGTTGTTTTAGGGTTTAGAAAATTTCATAATAATATACAGATATATTTATGTACCTTGCCAATGTAAAATGTAAAAGCAAGAATCAATATTATTGCTTGCATACATTCTATATTTTATATTTTATAAGCACTGATCTATTCACAAACTCTCTAACTATAGTTAGTAATAGTATAGAAAATTTTGAGGGCTACATCAAAAAATACAATATTTTAGGTTTATTTTTATCTTTGTTTTTCGAATAAATATAACAGTTTCTGTTTTTTAAGGCTTTTACTATCTATTATGATATGCCATAAAAGTATTTTGTTGTATTTTAGTGAGTATTAGTAAAAGCATTTTAATTCAAACTAATGCAATTTATTTTTAAGATAGTAAATGTACACGGACATAATATATATATGTGTAAATAAGCTTTCATGATTATAGATTATATCTTGATTGCTATATTTATCATTATTTTGTAAGTTTGTCATGTTGTGTACTTCTAGTCGTTTTTCTTGTTCTATAGATAAAAACAACATTCGTTGGATAGCCTCACAAACATATAATATAGTATATACCTGAACCAGCAATAAAGTTAGTTTTTAGTATCATAAATCATAATAGGGATTATAAAAAAAGGTATTAATGAGGTACATTCTTGTAATTATAGCAAATCAAAAATAAAATAGTACAATTTGGAACCAATTAATAACTTGGTAGCCAAATCTAATTGTTTTTAGTTTAAATTATGTACATGTCACCATTGTTGTTTTTTTAAAAAGAAGCAATGTCAAAGGTCCAATAATACAAAGCAATCATTAGATACGCTAAAGAGATATTTTTATATACCCATGTACTGTATTGAGTTAATATCTCTTGTGCAAAAATGTTGAGCTAGTCCTAAATTCAACATTGATATTAGTATTAAAAGAAGTATAAAGAATGAATGTACGGACAATTTTTCCTGTAATGCTTTGTATATTATAATATTTAGATGTATATCATGAGTGTACTAATTGACTTCTCAAATTCCAAATGATTCTTCTCTACATATTTAAATCAGGCTGATTCTCAGTTCACTTATTAGGAAACTTTACATTATGAACTATAATAATAGAAATAATTTGATTCAACCTTCCTAATGTTGCCGTTTTTATAAAGGATGTATGAGAACATGAACACCATGGGTTATTATTATTATGGTACTTGTTATTTTATTTTTTGTATGAATGCCGTGTGTGATATGATTGTACAATTACATACACGTATAATATCTACGTAATGTATATTATACATTCAAACGAAAATGAAAACAAATGAAAACACCATAAAATAAACGGAATAAAAGAATATTTTTGCAATTCTACATTCTGGACCAAATTATTACTAAAAATCATGAAAAAAAAATCGGATACTTGTAATTTTATACTAAGCATCGTCACACACGTATTGTGTTATACATACATCATGTATGATACATGTATGTAATATACCCCTATTTTACATGCACATATAATTAATTGAATGTGCGGTACTTAATTTATAACTTATTTCATTATATTATGCATTTCATATAATATTATTATGGCTTATAAATGATGTGCACCAAAAACTATGTGTTTTATAATAGTACAATTATTAATAATATATTATTATAAGTTTTTTTATTCGTTATAATACAAACTTTGTTTATAAAATATACAGGCATCATCTTTTGTACACAAAATAAATTGTACTCATATGCACTTATTTATATTGCTAATTCCTACTCCCTACTATAGTTATTTTGTTCCAGTTAATAAGACTCTGTTTACTTTTCAATTGGCATGAAATTTAAGTTTTAAGTTAGGAGGAGGTTACTACTATAATAATATTATTGTCATAAAGTGAATATTGTTTTTAAACTTAGAAGGATATACTGTTGTATTTCTTCACAACGCTTTTAACTATGTGTAGATATACATAGGAATGTTAGCAAAATAAATATCTCGCCTGTGATCTTTTCAAAACGGACAAAGTTAATGTTAAACACATAGGCTTTGTCCTTTTTGAAAAGATCACAGGC